>NMRB01005500.1:8754-20861 GCA_002633025.1 Notospermus geniculatus
TTCACCAAGGATTGTACGCCTATCTTGCAGCATTAAAATTTAACCCCTTCCCAGCACCCAAGGGGTGTAATACCTAGTATTGTACGGTATCATGCTATATTAACCCCTTCCCAACCAAGGGTGGTGTAATAAAGATCTGACATGTATCTCGATTCACCAAGGATTTTAGGCCTGTCGTGTACAATTTAACCCCTTCCCACTCTATTCAAGATCGATCCTGGTTGCCGAAGCACCCCAGATCACTGATGCTGCTGTTGCTAAAGAGAGGAGCAAGGAAGTGTCTTGAATTTGAAGAACTCACTCTCAGCCGACACAGCATAGGAATGGCAATTAGGGATCAACTGTCGAAATCATAGAACAGCGAAGTCTTCGCCACAGCAGACAAATGAATTATTCTCTTACACATGTATGCAAACCGTAGCCTTTCCAAAAAGTAAATGTGATTCATTCTTGGCAAAATTGTATTGGACCGAGTCTCTAATCATAGAGGACGGCGCAGTACTAGCACCACACGGCGTCGCTGCGAGCGTTGTGACCAAAATGTTGTTTTTCTAACGTTATTTCCATTTATTTCTGGCATGAAAATAACCTGTTTGTTTTGGTCACCCGAGAGTAAAACTTACATCATTGTGTACCAGATGAAATTTTCTTTTAATCTCATTAGGTTTTTTCTTAAAATAAGAGACACGATGGCGATAATAGCAACGTTTTTGTGTCATTATTTCTGTAGAAAAATGTACAGGTCATTTTCTCATGACGCAACGTCCAACACTTAAAATGACGTCAGTGACGTCGCTCAGGTCACATCGCCCGCAGCGCCGACCTGTCGGGATTAAAAAATTATGCCATCCCCATTAGCAGACTTTATCCCATCCAAACATGCACACTTGCTGGATAAAATTTGACATCATCCACGAACTGTCCTAAGACTGCAGTACCTCTTATGCCTTAGCCTATCAAACTGAGGCATCAAATGTCAGCTGAGCGCGAGGCCCATGGGCCTCTTGTTGTAAGATTATTCTGATTTGTGACGTCATTTTCTATCATCATAAAAATATGTTGAGTAGCTGGGATATATTTATAAACATTTATTCAGCTGCCACTATCATGACGTGGCCGGCTGGCGCATCGGTATAGCGTCCGTCTATGAATCTGGGGCGCCGGGTTCGAGCCTTGCGATACGCGATTTTTTCCCGTGTCTGTTTCTCTGTTTATTTTTTTTTGCTGAACACTTTTAGACGCAGGATGAATATCTCCCCAGCCCTTCCCTACAAATCTGCATTTGCTAATAAATACCTATAACCACAGACCCCTGTCAGCTGCCCTGCATTCAGAGAGACTTTTCACTAAGTCTCCCTGCATTCAGAGAGACTTTTCACTATTAAAGTCTCTCTGAATGCAGGGGCAGCTGACGACCATCGACATTCCCCTCCCAGTCACCAAAAATATCAACACCCCAACTAACGTTCAAGACTACTGGATAGTGTGCGGCTTTAAGCGAATGGTATTCATTCCAAAGAAGACTGATATTATTTTCTAAACAATAACGATTGCTTTTAATTTCAATTTTCTTTTGTTCTTCTGATATGCCTGGGTTACACTCCTCTAGCAGTGTTTGCTCCCTTCATATATCTGCACTGACATAAGCGCAGATATAGTCAAGGGAACAAACACAGCTAGAGTTGTGTGTAACCTTGGTGTGGCACATTACACCCATCCTTATTGAAGGTGGAGAGATCAGCCCCATCCCTTCCAAATCCTGAGTGAAACAGTTTGATACCCAAGGGCCTTCTCCTAACCCTAACCCTCTATTTTGAAGTACTTTGCATTGGATCAGTCCATTAGATTAGGGATTATAGCCTGAATAACAAATTTGGCGAAATGGGAATTTGGCAAAATGGGATTTTGGCCAAATGGGAATTTGGTGAAATGGGAATTTGGCGAATTGGGAATTTGGCGAAATGGGAATTTGGCGAATTGGGAATTTGGCGAAAAGGGATTTGGCGAAATGGAACTTTTTTTGGCGAACTGGGAATTTGGCGAAATGCAATTTGGCGAAATGGGAATGAACCGTGTTGAATAAGATTTGTGGTCAGCCTGTGGTTTGTGGTAAGCCTACTTCCGCATTCCTTTGGGTCGCGCCAAGGCTGCGCCGGACTTGACACGGAGTTCGAAAAACAGGACAATTGTGTTGTGTTCTAATGTATGAATTGATGTGTTGACTTACGTACAATGTAATACGCATTCCTTCCATTATGCTCTCAAAATAATGTCCAATGGATTTTCATCCCGAAGAGAATTCTTTCAAAGTTGAAAATTCCACGACAGGTCGTGGACATCATGTCTTTTTAGTGTTAATGAATTAAAAGGACAGGATTTATTACAATGTATTAAGTTTCCAGGTTGGACAATTCCGTGGAATTCCCCCGGGGAATTCCCCCGCGGGGATTCCCCGGCGGGGAATTACCCAATGTAATAAAAAAACATTTTGGTTCCTGAAGCCGCCGCAAGGGCTAAGGCTTCGGTGACAATCGTAGTCTCGCGTCACCAGCCTCTCACGTCATTCGGAACTTCCGAAGGCAACTGCTCGGCAATTTCCGTACGGTCGCATTTCCCCTCGGACACAAGTCCAAGGCAGCCATCTTGAACGTGCAACGATTGCCGTTCGTTTCTGAAGGTAATTGTGCGGTTCGCCTCATCACACCTGCGCATGAACAAAATAGGGCACACAAAAACGTTGCGTTATTGATCAATAATTGGCAGATTGGGTGAGATACCGGTAAGTTTATATATAATATTATATAATATGGCTCAAATAATCCAGCAAATAAGGTTGAACNCGCGGTGATAATTAATAATTACCACCACCATGGTGAAAATTAATTTTCACCGCGGTGGGAATATTTTCACCGAGGTGGAAATATTCTCACCGCGGTGGTAATATTCTCACCGCGGTGGGAACTTCCAAAAATTTCACAAACCCCCAAGAAAAAGTTATCGAATTGAAAAAAAATTGCAATGTAAATATTTTTCATCAATGAGCTCTATGGGCCACCGTGATCTTCAGATTGCTTCGGTCAAACTCCTCACAGCGTCACCTGTCTCCATTCTGCCGACCTAGTGATACTGCAACTAGCCTGGTTCCACTGGCCTCCACAGATGGCGTTGGGGTGGGACAATCTCGACATGCCTTTAGTTCTAGACAAGCCTTTCGGCGACATGTTCACTAGAGGTTGTGACAAGCCTGGTGGCGTTAAGGTTCACGTAGTGAAATTATCGAAAAAAATATCGCAATTGAGGGACATGGGGCACCATTTAGATTTTAGACATTTTGAATTTCCAATACCCGACATGGCCCTAAGGATACCGTAGTTCGCTTTGCCACCAGCGAAGATATGGCACTACACGTAGAATCCAGAGTTATCGGAACCAGGGTGGGGGTGGGGTATAGATTTTAGAGGATTTGTTTTGTTCCTAATAGATGGTTTATTGTGCACCAATGAGTGATAACTGAAAACGGAGGAGTTAACAGGGCATGCCCCTGAAGAACTCAAGGTTAGAGAGTATTTAGGCCTAGGGCGGCCCACCCATGATTTAACAGGCGAATACCAACAGACTCTGCCGCCAAGGTGGAATGGGTGTGATCAGCATGATCAGTATGGGTGGTAATAGGCCCTAAGTGGGAGAATGGGTCAGTTGGTGAGAGGATGCATTGTCGTATGGCCAATGCATCCTCTCACAGAGTGATGATGTCTTTTCCCCTCTGTTTGGAATAGGCCTAGGCCTAGAGCAACATGTGGCCCACGAAAAAAACACACAACATCAACCGACTAGAGCCGTAAAATAAGAGTAGCCTAGGCAGGAGTTTCATGTTCCTGATCAACCAAATGTTTGCTGCCCGTGTACGACACCATCGTCAGCCAGCGCAACTGGTACTTGAGCTTGTGAATGCCCCTGGTTGTGATGACCCAACCTGGGGTTCAGGGAGAGTAGGATGTTCCTGAATGAGCAACGGTTCCGTCTCCTCTTCTTCCTGCTCCCTCTGCCCTTGTATAACATCATCCTCAGGTTGTGATGGTCCAACCTGGGGTTCAGGAACAGTAGGATGTTCCTGGATGATCAAAGGTTCCGTCTCCTCATCTCGCCTTCTTCCTGCTCTCTCTGCCCTTCTATAACATCATCTTCAGGCTCAGCAACTGCTGCATCTCGTACTGGCAGAGCTTGTGGAAGTTCTGGCTGTCTTCAGGTCTTGGTCCTACAGGAAGTTCAAGAACAGTAGGGTGTTCCTGTAATGATCAGAGGTTCCATCTCGTCTTCTTCCTGCTCCCTCTGCCCTTGTACAACACCATCCTCAGGCTGTGATGGTCCAGCCTGCGGTTCAGGAACAGTAGGATGTTCCTGAATGATCAAAGGTTCCGTCTCCTCTTCTTCCTGCTCCCTCTGCCCTTGTACAACACCATCCTCAGGCTGTGATGGTCCAGCCTGCGGTTCAGGAACAGTAGGATGTTCCTGAATGATCAAAGGTTCTGTCTCGTCTTCTTCCTGTTCCCTCTGCCGTTCTACACCATCTTCAGGCTGTGATGGTCCAACCTGCGGTTCAGGAACAGGAGGATGTTCCTGATTGATCAAAGGTTCCATCTCGCCTGCTTCCTGCTCCTTCTGCCCTTGTACAACGCCATCTTCAGGCTGTGATGATCCAACCTGGGGTTCAGGAACAGGAGGATGTTCCTGATTGATCAAAGTTTCCATCTCATCTGCTTCCTCAGGCTGTGATGGTCCAACCTGGGGTTCAGGAACAGGAGGATGTTCCTGATTGATCAAAGGTTCCACCTCATCTGCTTCCTCAGGCTGTGATGGTCCAACCTGCGGTTCAGTAACAGGAGGATGTTCCTGATTGATCAAAGGTTCCATCTCGCCTGCTTCCTGCTCCTTCTGCCCTTGTACAACGCCATCTTCAGGCTGTGATGATCCAACCTGGGGTTCAGGAACAGGAGGGTGTTCCTGATTGATCAAAGGTTCCATCTCGCCTGCTTCCTGCTCCCTCTGCCCTTCGACAACACCATCCTCAGGCTGTGATGGTCCAACCTGTGGTTAAGGAACAGTAGGATGTTCCTGGATGATCAAAGCTTCCGTCTCCTCTTCTTCCTGTTACCTCTGCCCTTGTACAACATCATCCTCAGGTTGTGATGGTCCAACCTGCGGTCCAGGAACAGGAGGATGTTCCTGGATGATCAAAGGTTCCATCTCGTCTGCTTCCTGCTCCCTCTGCCCTTGTACTACATCATCTTCAGACTGTGATGGTCCAACCTGTGGTTCAGGAACAGGAGGATGTTCCTGGATGATCAAAGGTTCCATCTCGTCTCCTTCCTGCTCCCTCTGGCCCTGTACAACATCATCTTCAGACTGTGATGGTCCAACCTGGGGTTCAGGAACAGGAGGATGTTCCTGATTGATCAAAGGTTCCATCTCATCTGCTTCCTCAGGCTGTGATGGTCCAACCTGGGGTTCAGGAACAGGAGGATGTTCCTGATTGATCAAAGGTTCCACCTCATCTGCTTCCTCAGGCTGTGATGGTCCAACCTGGGGTTCAGGAACAGGAGGATGTTCCTGATTGATCAAAGGTTCCACCTCATCTGCTTCCTCAGGCTGTGATGGTCCAACCTGGGGTTCAGGAACAGGAGGATGTTCCTGATTGATCAAAGGTTCCATCTCATCTGCTTCCTGCTCCCTCTGCCCTTGTACAACATCATCTTCAGGCTGTGATGATCCAACCTGCGGTTCAGGAACAGGAGGATGTTCCTGGATGATCAAAGGGTCCATCTCGCCTGCTTCCTGCTCCCTCTGCCCTTCTATAACATCATCTTCAGGTTCAGCAAGTGGTGCATGTCTCACTGAATCTCGAACTTGCGGAGCTTGTTGAAATTCTGGCTGCAGTGGTCCTACAGGAAGTTCAGGAACAGGATATTCCACCTCGTCTCCTTGCTGTCCCATCTGCCCTTGTACAACACCACCTTCTGGTTGAGCGGCTGGTATTGGAGCTTGTAAAGGCCCTGGTTGTGGTGGTCCAACAGGAAGTTGAGGAACATTTGGCTGTTGTTGGTCGAGCACGTGTTCCTGCTGAGCATTCGGATGAAACAAATGATACATCCCCTCATCAATCTGCTGCCCTTGAATATCCTCGTCAGGCTGAGCAACTTCTGGCGGGTTATCACGACCTGCTCTGGAAAGCCTCTCTTCTTCACTTGGAGCTTCTGAAGGCCCTGGCTGTGGTGGTCGAACAGGGATTTCAGCAACAGTGGGATCTCCCTGGTCGACCCTCTCACGCACCTGTACATCATTATCGTCATCATCATCATCATCATCTACAGGCTCGTCGGTATCTTCTATTTGCACTGAAGTGTATAGAGGACTTATTTCTTCTAGCCGATGTTCTCCTCGCAGATGTTCTTCTTTCCCTCTACAATGTTCTTCTTTCCCTCTACAATGTTCTTCTTCCCCTCTACAATTATTTGTTATTATCCCTGTAAATGGAAAGAATAATTAGCAAATTCATACCACTTCGAACTTCTTTGAATTGATATTTTTTAATGACATGGTTTTTGGCCTGCCATGTTGGAATGAATTACTAGTAAACAAAAACCAGAACCAAGAGTTCGAAAGTGCACACTTCCCTAGAATTTAAAAATGGACTCAGAACACGACAAA
This sequence comes from Notospermus geniculatus, assembly GCA_002633025.1. Classification (NCBI taxonomy): domain Eukaryota; kingdom Metazoa; phylum Nemertea; class Pilidiophora; order Heteronemertea; family Lineidae; genus Notospermus; species Notospermus geniculatus. The sequence continues at coordinate 15,460 of NMRB01005500.1, forward strand.
AAAATCGTGTGAAAGTTTTGTCCGAAATTAGATGAGCCCTGCTTAATTTGTCTCTTCTTTGAGTAACTCTCCCCAGCACTCCACCGACCACGAGAACTCACCCTTCCTCCAAGCAATGACACAGCCAGCAATGGACAGAATGATGAATATAGCTGGAACAAGAACGATTGTCTTTCCATCAGGCCAAGATGAAGGTGCACCAGTGGATTGATGCGTCTCTTTACTGGTGACTGTTGTGTCCAGGACCGCTTTGGGGGTGGTACTGGTCGGACTGGTGGTACTGGCCGGACTGGTGGTACCGGGGGTACTGGTCGGACTGGTGGTAGTCCTCCTCGTCGTCGTAGATGTACGAATGGAGGCGATGTAGTTGTAACACGCTGGAAATACATTTATTGGATAAAGGGCAAATATTATATTGAAGTGGGATGAACAACCTCTTTCAAATTGACTGTGTAGACTGTTGACTTTGTCGAACTTAGTTTTGAATTTTTAGTGAAGAACTAATAACTGAATCTAGTATTATTAGGGAGTTTAAGAAATCAAACGATAAACGTTAACTTTACGACAACGTTATTTTTCATACTGCGAATTTACCAGATTATATATTGTATTTTCGGTACAAAAAATAACGTTGTCGTGAAGTTAACGTTTATCGTTTGATTTCTTAAACTCCCTATTGATTAGAATCTTCATACCTTTGCATAGTACTTTACAATTGTTGTTAAAGGTATTATTCAAGTCACCACCCTTAATGATGTCGACACATAGATATGAGCAGCTTATTCTTTCTCCGATAGAGTCTTCATAATAAGTTTCATCGCAAATTGATGAGGCCTGGATACCCGTCAGGAACAGACAGGTCAAGATACTGAAATCACAAACGAGACGACCCCTGAGTTAGTTCTTTTGCGGCCAATTGTAGTTTATGACTGTTTGACTGACGGTCTGCCGTAGATTGGTAGCGCGATCCTCCGCTAGGTGGGTGTACAAATGTATGAGGATCGGAAAAGCCTGTAAACATACTAAAGTCATAATACTTAAATCTAACGATAAGTGTCACACTTACACTTAGTTTTATGAATATGGGCCCAGGTTTCCTTTGATAATGGTATCTTCAAATTCGGGCATACTTGTAAAACATTTACCAGGCTTTTATTTAAGCTGAAGCATAGCTTCCTTATGGGTTCCTGTTATCTTCTACACACAGTTCGAAAAACAGTGTATGTTTCTGGAAATTGAGTTAATCAGACTTACCCAATACGCATGGTCAAAATGCTCCAAAACAATGTCCAATGGATGTTCTTCCAGAAGAGATGACACTCAAGTTAGTGAAGGTTCCATACTGACATGACACAAAGGTGTCTTCCCTGTGATTTACCTCGGGTCTTTCGGTGAGATTTTTACATGTTGGAAAATTCGGTGGGCACTTGGGAAAAGGCCTAATTAATATCGAATGAATCAGGCCGATGTCGTAGTTATTTCACCATTTTCTGTGAGCTCTGACCCTAATCCAGGAATATAATAACTTATTCCCTCGATTTATTTAGGTAGGCCAGGTTTTTTAGTGGCTTCAACTCAATCAAAAGAAAACGAAACTAAAATCCGATATGTGATGACCCAGTTCTTCCGTGAAATAGCCCCTAACAGTAAACTTTTGTAATCCAATATTCACCTAGGCCTACTCATCAAGAGACGTCTCTTTATGCGTGTTTTGTGCACTTTGAGAAGCCATCTCCCTCATGCTATGACCCGACGCATTAGCTCCATTTAGGGGATGACAGTACGGAATTTTCACCGTGCTCGGTCGTCAGAGGTGTGGGCCATTTTAAGTCTTTTCTATTATAAATCTTGACGTATTTTTGAGGCCGGCGTGACAGAACGTAAAGTCACCCAGGTAAATAAGTCCGGTTGCATTAGAAGGTGTTGGAAATGGTGCTCTTCACAAACCGACTCGGGGATCCTTTTTCCCAATAGGAGCTGTCAGCGAGTTGACCACTAGGTGTCACTACGGCCCAGCGGACCCCGTCATTATCGATCGAGCAGCAATCAAGACTTTGCTGCCATCGTTGGCAATATGCGCGGCTGACTGCTCCTATTTCCGATATCTGACAAAATTGTCTTTCACAAATAAGACTGAGACATATAACTTCAAAGATGAGTTGTATATTTCAACATAATTCAGTTGGAATCTACAATGAGTGCTAAACTATCTAAAATTCACATGATGCTTTTACTGGGTCCCACTGCGCATGCCCCGCAAGGCGCGCCATCGGAGCTTGGGTTCCTCCAAGATCGGAGAGTGAGACAAAGGAGGATCCAGGACTTCCATAGTTGGGGTGGGGTAAATGTGATGGCCTGGGGCTCCCTCCAAGAACATACATTGTATTTTGAAAAGGGTGCGAAATACATTGGGTGTGGAATAAAAATATCGAATGTCAAATTCTGTATGAAGAACTTTTATACATGTGTTCAACGACATTCTAAAATTGTACTAGGCCTACATGAAGCTATTTTCACAAAATTCTGAAGCAACGAGCTATTGCATTACAAACACAGAAGGACGAACGTGCTCAGAAAAGCAAATCAAATCTGCTTATTACTTATGTAGGGTACCACTGTGGTCAACCTGGCATTGGGTTTATTCATATGTCTGAACACGCAAATACCGTGATCCGAGAGTTATCAAACCACAGGGTCACCCTATACTGCTCTGTTGCACTCCATCAACTTGCTGGCCAAAAGTTTCAAAAATTATGCGACTCTTCTTCCACTTTCATTGCCAAAAGGCTTTTAAAGCGCTGACGTGCAGACATCCGATTTTAGGGCTCGTAAGGCCCTGACTGACTTGATCCAGCAGGGGGTTGAGAACTGTAGAATGTTCCTGATTGATGAAATGTCCTATCTCGTCTTTTTGCTGCCTCCTCTGCTCTTGTACAACACCACCTTCAGGATGGGTAATGGTGAATAGTCTATACCTAACTGCCCCTTATAGATCTTGCGAAAGCCTTGGCTGTGGTGTTCCATCATCAGGGGAGTCGGCAGGAGTTTCATATTGGATCAACCAAATATTCCTCCTCGTCCGTTTGCTGCCCGTGTGCGACACCATCGTCAGCCAGTGCAACTGGTACTTGAGCTTGTGAATGCCCTGGCTGTGGTGGTCCAACCTGGGGTTCAGGAACAGTAGGATGTTCCTGAATGATCAAAGGTTCCATCTCGTCTGCTTCCTGCTCCCTCTCCCCTTGTACAACATCATCCTCAGGTTGTGATGGTCCAACCTGGGGTTCAGGTACAGTAGGATGTTCGTGGATGATCAAAGGTTCCGTCTCCTCTTCTTCCTGCTCCCTCTGCCCTTGTACAACATCATCCTCAGACTGTGGTGGTCCAACCTGGGGTTCAGGAACAGTAGGATGTTCCTGGATGATCAAAGGTTCCGTCTCCTCTTCTTCCTGCTCCCTCTGCCCTTGTACAACACCATCCTCAGGCTGTGATGGTCCAACCTGGGGTTCAGGAACAGTAGGATGTTCCTGGATGATCAAAGGTTCCATCTCGTCTGCTTCCTGCTCCCTCTCCCCTTGTACACCATCCTCAGACTGTGATGGTCCAACCTGCAGGGGTTCAGGAACAGTAGGGTGTTCGTGAATGATCAACGGTTCCATCTCGCCTGCTTCCTGCTCCTTCTGCCCTTCTACATCACCATCCTCAGGCTGTGATGATCCAACCTGCGGTTCAGGAACAGTAGGGTGTTCCTGAATGATCAAAGGTTCTATCTCGTCTGCTTCCTGCTCCCTCTGCCCTTCTATAACATCATCTTCAGGCTCAGCAAGTGGTGCACGTCTCACTGAATCTCGAACTTGCGGAGCTTGTGGAAGTTCTGGCTGTGGTGGTCCTACAGGAAGTTCAGGAACAGGATATTCCATCTCATCTGCTTGCTGCGCCCTCTCCCCTTGTACAACGCCATCTTCAGGCTGTGATGGTCTTTCTTGGGGTTCAGGAACTGTAGGATATTCCTGATTGACCGAAGGTCCCATCACGTGTGTTTGCTGTCCCATCTGCCCTGGTTGAGTGGCTGGTGTTTGAGCTTGTAAAGGCCCTGGCTGTGTTGGCCCAACATGGGGTTGAGGAGCAATTGGAATTGGATGTTGGTGGAGCTGATGTCGCTGCTGAGCATTCGGATAAATCAAATGAACCATCTCCACATCAGTTTGCTGCCCAGCCTCTGGAACGGCACCCTCGTCACGCTGAACAACTTGTGGGATATCCAGAACTGCTTTTGTGAGGCTCTCTTCTTCACGTTGAGGTGGTGGTCGAACAGGAATTTCAGCAAGAATGGGATGTCCCTGCTCGACCGTCTCACGCACTTCAACATCATCATCAACTACAGGCTCGTCGGTATCTTCTATTTGCACTGAAGTGTATCTAACTCCTAGAGGACGTATTTCTTCTAGCCGATGTTCTCCTCGCAGATGTTGTTCTTCCCCTCCACAATTAATTGTTATTATCCCTGTAAATGGAAAGAGTAATCAGCAACTTCGAACTTCTTTGAATTGATATTTTTTAATGACATGGTTTTTGGCCTGCTATGTTGGAAAAAAAGTTATCATTCAAATGAATTACTATTAAACAAAAACCATAACCAAGATTTCAAAAGGTGTACACCTCCCTAGAATTTAAAAGTGCACTTCAGAACATGACAAGAATCGTGTGAAAGTTATGTCCGAAACTAGATGAGCCCTGCTTAATATGTCTCTTCTTTGAGTATCTCTCCCCACTCCACCTCTTCATGACGAGAACTCACCCTTCCTCCAAGCAATGACGCAGCCAGCAATGGACAGAATGATGAATATGACAATGATGATAGCTAGAACAACAATAGCGATTGTCTTTCCATCAGGCCAAGATGAAGGTGCACCAGTGGATTGATGTGTCTTTTGACTGGTGACTGTTGTGTCCAGGACCGCTTTGGGGGTGGTACTGGTGGTACCTGCCGGACTGGTGGTACTGGTCGGACTGGTGGTAGTCGTCCTCGTCGTAGATGTACGAATGGAGGTGATGTAGTTGTAACACGCTGGAAATAATAGATATTGAAGTGGGATGAACAACCTCTTTCAAATTGACTGTGTGGACTATTATTGACTTCTTCGAACTTAGTCTTGAATTTTCAGTGAGGACGAATAACTGGATCTATATTGGATCTTCATACCTTTGCATAGTACTTTGCAGTTGTCGTAGGGATTGTTCAGATCACCACCCTTAATGATGTCAGCACATAAATTGGAGCAGTTCTTTCTTTCCGAGGTAGAGTCTATATAGTATGCTTCATCGCAAATTGATGAGGCCTGGATACCCGTCAGGACCAGACAGGTCAAGATACTGAAATCATAAACGATATAACCCCCGAGTTA
>NMRB01005502.1:7279-20850 GCA_002633025.1 Notospermus geniculatus
TGCGAAGCTTCAGCGGCCTAAGGCGAAATGACAGTTTGTATGCGAGATAAACAAGCCCGTGTCTACTTTTGTACGTTGGTTAAACGTCTGGTGATCTAATCATGCCACTCTTTATGAAATGCTGTCTAACTTGAACGTGCGATTATCCCCTGTTTAGTCAGCGTTTTGGCTAGTTATTCGCGTCTAAGAGAAAAACACCCTTTATGAATATGGCCCTTAGTGTCCCACGTGCAAATGTACGTTAGCCTATATTCAAATCTACACAGGTGACCCTGCGCTCACATCGTTCGTGGGGTTCTCATTAATTCAGTCCTTTTGAATCATAAGATCAACTAGTCGAAATTCAATAAAATTTGCAGTAAACGTGCAGAAGGGTCTCTCCTATCATATGGAAGAGTCAGAATGCAAATCTGTTGAGGTTTAAATGGATACTGTCCACATTCATAAAATGCTAAATTTGTAAGTTGAACCTATGGTTGATTCCTTTATGATAACATGTATAATTGATCATATCTTGTGCGATGTGGAGATGGCCCCTCGTGTTTTCGATCGAGTAGTTCATAATCATTGAGGCAATAACAGTAATGGCCTTAATGAAAAATATTATCACCGAAACACAAGATTTCTTAGAGAAACTGTGGGAAGTTTTACCGGATTGTCAACATTTTGCCTGCACTTGGCGCTCGCTATGTGGCCATGGCAATTAGACCTGTTCGGCAAAGGTAAGCAACTTCTTTTTGCCATACCAATGAAACGATGTTTTCACTGTAGGGCCTATGTCTTTGTAGTAAGCAGCAAGTGGCACATAATTTCTATGGTATTATGTTGTCATTACAACGTGATTGAGGGCTAAATTCCCTAATGGTTTATTACTAAGATTTATTCCATAGGCCCTAGTTGTGCCGTAGTCATTTTGTGTGGTTAGGTCTATAATTATCATGGGGAGATTATTTTAACTTGCTTTGTGAGGCTAGTACAAATGTATTTTAGGGATTTAGCAAAATCATTCTGGTTGAAGCCTCAAAATTTTTGTTCTCAAATGTGGTGGGACTATCTCACAGGCCAAGTGATGCTTAGCTTGTGATTTCTCAAGAGGCCAGGATGTTTCCTGACAAGTTGGAATTATGCATTAAGCGGCCCATACACGATCAATATTATTGCACAATATGAAGATCAAAATGGGCAATATTGTTGCCAATCTTTCCTAATGCCAGAAGCACATGCCCCTTTTTGGGCCCCATGGGCTGCATAAAAGCCTATAGCGTACATCGCACTTGCGACTCAACTAAGTCACCACTGAGCTACCTAGCGACTCACTGAGAGGAACTAGCTGAAACTGGCAAGTCGCCAGAAACGGTACCCACCCTTGTGACTTGCTGGAACTGAGAAATCACGAGTTGCACTTGCAACTTTATACTGACTATCCAGTTTCATTCGTTATTGCGGCGATGTACGCGGGCTTGCCGACAACCGGTATTACCAGCAGCGCCAGTTTCTGAACAAAATCAAATCTCATCGCGTCCAACAGCTCGGATGTGACCTGGTTGTTGCCAGTCGCTCGGTTGATGTAATCAATCAGGACAAACGACTAATAGGATGCTCCTAGTTTTTTGGATTTGCTGAATTTGCACTGTGCACACAGCGCCAGTGTTTCCGCCAGAGGGGGTATAGGGGGTATGTCCCCTCCTTAAAAAGCCAAAAATACATGTAGTCAAAATTTGTATTTTTGACCAAGAATGTTCTCTTTGTCCCCCCCTTAAAAAAATTCGAATATGAAATAGAAATCGGGTTTCTAAGGTGAAAGACATTGCTTCCTACCAGAATCGAACCCACGGACCCTCGCATCAGGCATCAATCGCCAGCACCAAGGGGCAGCACGCCTTAAACCACTAGGCCAAATCCCCATCTTCAAAAAAAAAATTCCTTAAAAAAATTCCTTACAGAAACACTAAGCGCATTATCGCCAGCGACTGATCAGTTGATCAGTAGCTTCCAGTCGCATTAGTGCAGAGATGCCAACCCTATGGATTTGCCCGTATTTTCTACGCATATTTGCCCCTCTTATGTTAGTACGCCCGTAGTCCCTTTTCCTACGCCCAAAATGAAAAAACTGACGCTCAAAAACAATCGTTCAAATTTACCGCGAGCGCTAGTGGTAGTGGAGCGGGGATGATCAGAACCAGTCTAGATGAACATTGCCGAAGCAAAAACGATCTCAATCCGAACTGTGAGTCCCGCGCATGCACTGCACTTCAAGCAGTGTGTTCCACTACAGCATGTGTACATATGAAATCAGATTCTTGCGTGGATTTGTGGCGGTTCATGTCGTGTCGTCGGACTTTTTCACCTCTGTGTGATCCGAAATGGATGTGGACAAGGGACTACTGACATACATGTACCACCATCAAATTACGGACAAACTGCAGATTTTGGACAAAAATTACTGATAGGGGTAATTTTGAGAATGGCATCTCTGAAATTAAATAATATAGAAATGATAGCTAAACCTTCCACATTCTGTCATCTGACTAGTTGATATTCTCCAACACTACACACAAACACACACGACACACAATAAGTCTTTCCATTCCCGAAGATTACATATACAATGTAGAGATGATTTTATTGATAGATAATTCAAAGTAATAAATATTGAAAGAGTAAATAATTGATTTGTTTGAATGGGAATTTGAGCGAGGCGAGGGGATCTTTATTGAATTTTGATAATGGTAATCATAAAAATATGCCAGGAACATTCACCTGTGGCCACCGTTTGCTCTCTGGAAGAATGACTGTCGCCACGTTTTGGTGTACCGGTAATTAGCTGACTATGTGAGGAGGTCAGGACAAACATGTTCGCAAAGATATTCTTGAATTGGAGGTGTATTTCGGCATCTGTTGCTGAAATCAGTTTCTCTCAATAAATCGCTGAGTTATGTGTACAACTCAGTAGGTATTTGTATTTCATTTTTCCGTCTGAAGGGTTAACACAGTAAGCATTGTTGTAACCTCGTTCCCAGGGCTTAACGTTGACTTGTTAAGCCCTCTGGCTTCAGAATCGAATACCTTGGCTGTGAATTCACCAACAATTCAGCAAGTTTGTCGTTTTTACCAGCCTCTGATTCAAATAAACTTCTCCGCTTCTCGATGGTTGCATTCCCGGCCGAAAACATTAGGCTTTTCCCTTGAACATGTTGAATTTGCTTTGTGACATTTGCCAACCACGTGCCTATGTTTACATAGTGATTCTAAAAATAGTAACGCCATAAAAGGAAATGTTCAGAAGCCAATACCGAACCCTCATAGCCCTAGCGGTGGGTTCGGGAACCAAACTAGATTCGAACCTAGGACCTGCTGCCGCTTGCTAAGTGGACGTGATAACCACTCAGCTATCAGGCTCCTCGAGGCACTCAGTAGATCCTCAGTGTTCTGGTGTACAACTGTGAACTCTTGAAGTCCCAGTGGAGGTCTTTTCTATTCCTGTCCCACCATTGATTTTCTTTCACCGTTACACTACAGCTAACAATAACTGAAGAACTTGTCTTCATCAAACTTTCATCGTTTGTGCTGCCGATCATCCCAAAGGGAAATGATTTCCACCGGAGCAACAAACACACTGTAATCACGCTGTTTAATAATTCCTGTGAAGTGTAGAAATATTGTCCGATTTGCCAGTGTTTGTTGGGGATTATTTGACAAGAATTGATTTCCTGACGTGCTGTAGGCAGTGATGTTATGGCTGGCCGTGTTATGACTATTGTGGTCTTGCCAGTAGTTATTTCATTAATCAATGTTGTCCATTACTAGCTCAGACAAAGCTAAGGTTACACCTGTTGAAAATACCCGTGTTTTATCCAGCTATGGGCGGTTATAACCGCAAATAAAGACGTTACAAAATAAAGACGTTTGTTGTTGTCATAATCTCTAGACGTTGTGGTGATCTCGAGTCGTAGCTAAGAAAGACAACAGATGGTGCTGCACATTCTCTAGACGTTGTGGTAATCTTGAGTCGTAGCTAAGAAAGACAACAGGTGGCGCTGCACTTTCTCTAGACATTGTGGTAATCTTGAGTNTTCGTAGCTAAGAAAGACAACAGATGGCGCTGCAAAAGAAAGACATCGTTGGTCATACTTTCTCTGGACGTTGTTGTGATCTCGAGTCGTAGCTAAGAAAGACGACAGATGGCGCTGCAGTCGTTCACATGATCTTGAGTTGTAGCTAAGAAAGACGTAAGGTGGCGTGTCAGCGAAGGATGACGAAAACACCCGAAGTGTTACGAACGATACAGCGCCATCTTACGTCTTTCTTGCTACGACTCGAGATTACCACAACGTCTAAAGAAAGTGCAGCGCCATCTGTTGCCTTTCTTAGCTACGACTCGAGATCACCACAACGTCTAGAGAAAGTGCAGCGCCATCTGTTGTCTTTCTTAGATACGACTCGAGATCACCACAACGTCTAGAGAATATGACAACAACAAACGTCTTTATTTTGTAACATCTTTATTTGCGGTTACAACCGCCCATATCCAGCCCCGTGTCAAACCCGTGTGTATGAAAATCCCGGCGAGAGGTCACAATACTATTGTAGTTACCGTAAGTAGCCCGCTGACAGGTGCGCTGGATGCACCTACTCTTCGGTCATTTCTGTATTGGCCCACATTGTTGGAGGCGCGAAAACGATGTCACTTAATGGCTGTGCCATCTGTAGCCGTGCGAAGAACTAACGTAAACACGGGGATTTCGAAAAGCACGGCGAGCTTGCCGTGTAACAAAAACACGTGTTTTTCAGACACTGGTTTCTCGAAGCCCGGCAATTCGTAGGTGTGACTGCAAAAAACCCGGGGATTTTATGTAGTGTGAGCATGGCTATTGGTTCAAGATGGTTTGGTCTGATGCCCTGCCATCACAGAACTTATTCAGTGGACTATATTGAGATGGTCCCTTACAACGTTAAGCTATGTACATGTATGATGTACACTACCTAAATACATTCACACACTCCGGTGAATACATGTAATCCCAGCCAATTGAGAGAATCTCCTATTGCTATTTTTACTTTATTTCCAAAAGGCCTTATTACTACCGGCTTGATTCCTTATAAATCTCAACGTTTATGTTTCTTCAATAAGCATTTTCAATGATTTAGTTGACAAAATTATGTTTGGCGATTGTTTGGAGGTCAATCCTGGCACGACTGTGTTATGAATGGAGAAGATTAGGCTCATGTTTGTTGTTGTTCTCGGGAGATTTTCTTTCATTCGATTCATGCGATGTTTTGACTCGACTCCAAGAAACCTGTTGAGAGAGGAAATAAAGCATACACGAGTGCGTGTCACAGTCTGCTGCCGTGATGTTTGTGACCCATCAAATCAAATCACAAGATATGACCCATGATGAACTAAAATAACCCCAGGAGTTAAAGGAAGAAACGTAATTGCTCAGATTTTACAAAAGGCAGACAATATATAGGCCTACTGAAATTGACAAAAGGTTGAAGTTGGTCTCAACCGGGGATTTTGAAAAGCACGGCGCGGGCTTGCCGTGTTTCAAAAACCCGTGTTTTTCAGATGCGGGTTTCTTGTGGCCACAAAAAAAACGGTGATTTTATGTAGTGTAACCACAGCTACATGTACAGTGGAACCTCTCTATTTAGGACACCTTCGGGACTGACAAATGCTGTCCTTAAAGCCAGACACTATAGACAGATGGGTTATAATCGACGAGCATAGTCTCGGTCACCCAGCCGCTGTTTCGAATCTGGGGAACCGTAGCAGTACTGTGTGGCTGGCTGCGCAAGACTACACACAGCATTGGGGATTCCCAAAACCTCGATGCAGGATAATGCTGTAATATGTGGTTCTATGGTTCTATACACTACGCAGGCCTGTAGATGAGGTTGCACTATTATTTCGACCGAACTGGGGAGTGAGTAGCGGTGCATAGTGTGCGGCTTTAACCCTTTAATGGTCAGTCGTACCGTTCGGTACGATTTGCATATGCATAAGCTTAAACATAGCTAATGAGATCTTAGTTCCCAGAGCTTCGTGCAGCTGGCGCTGCGATCGCTCCACGAGGTGTGCTAAGACACTGAACCATTGCCAGCGCTTTTCTGTGACTTCATGGAAGGATTTTGCGTTGAACTGAGGGACAAACCTGACTTTTGGGGGTGATGGCATCAAACAACTTGTATTGAAGGAATCTGAACGTTGAAACGGTTTTGAGTGCTGTTTTTGACGATTCTGAGGACGAATACCGATCGACGAAGATTCGGGGATTCCCCAGGGGATTCCCCTGTTGAGTGAGGGCTCTCCAAAGGTTCAGGTGAGTGGGGTGGCACAGACGGTTTGGGGTCGCCCCAAACGAGATAAAAGCATCATTACCTTTCCAAAAATGCATGATTTTACACAGTTACAATAGAATATAGAGTCCTAATCGCTATATTAATATTACTGGTGGACGGCCCAAAAAAATTCAACCATTAAAGGGTTAACTGAGAGGTGTCCTGATTATAGAGGTTGAAATGAATAGAAATGACCAGTTTGGGACTGAACATTGGTGTCCTGATTAGAGAGGTGTCCTCCTGGCAGAGGTGTCCATAAAGGGAGGTTCCACTGTACAGTAAACTCGAGTTTAAACCACCGGTTCATTATGTTGTTCATAAGCACACCCACAATCAAAATGGACCGGGCATGCCGGGAGTGAATATAACGTAACAAGTATTATGCTGAATGGGTACGGTGGAATCGCTACTCCAATCACAACACCACACTGGAATGAACAGTTGGTTATAAGGCCTAGGGTGAAACTGACCCTTGTCTGATCCAATTCTGTTTGTGGCCTCATACAGGGTGGAAATGGATTTTAGGCTTTAATTAATCACTGTTGCGTTTCAATCCAGGCCAGCCTAGGCCTTGAGCCGCCGATTCCAGCCATTCAGCATGTTATGTTTTATTCACTCCCATTTCGATTGTAGAATATGAAATAGAAGTCGGGCCTCTAAGGTGAAAGACATTGCTTCCTACCAGATTCGAACCCACGGACCCTCGCATAAGGCATCAGTCGCCAGCACTAAGGGGCAGCACGCCTTAAACCACTAGGCCAAATCCCCATCTTTAAAAAGATGGTTCAATGGCCCATGTTTAAACGAGGCGTCCATCAGTACCCTGCGAGTAGTCCAAACAATCTCCGACCCAAACAGTTTTATGTTATGCGAGGGGCCACATAGGAGATACAAGTATAGAATATGAAATAGAAGTCGGGCCTCGAAGGTGAAAGACATTGCTTCCTACCAGGAAGACATTGCTTCCTAAGGTGAAAGACATTGCTTCCTACACCCATTTCAATTGTGGGTGTGCTTATGAACATAAGGAACCGGTGGTTTAAACTCGAGTTTACTGTATTTTATCCACAACAGAACCTATAGTGCTGTCTTATTCAGTATTGGCCCAGCTTCAAATGTACATGTATATATAGGCCTAGACAAATCTAATCGTATATAGTAGCACGGGGGCAATACATGTACCTCTGTATGAAGCCCATATTATGACTGGAGGTCATATTATACTCTGATCATCACCAACACCGTTAATCCATCGTTTGTATCTGCATTCTCTATTAATCCACCGTGAAAATGGGAAGTAGATTGATAAGTCCTCCTTCAGGGATTGTCGCTGAATTCTTTAAACGAAATTCCCATCTGTAATGTTTTGTGTTCTGGGCCGACCACGCAGAAAGTCCGACACTGCTACCGGCGCCTATCGGCAGTTGGTTAATGCCTTTTCCCATCAACTAAAATGCCACTTTAGCACTATAACGCAACCCATGTCGGGTCAAGAACAGTCCTCACTCCCCGCTCAGCGGAGGGTAAGAACACGTTCTTGGCCCGACTCGAGTTGCATTCTCGGCATTCGGGACTGCCGTTCTCGAGTTGAGTCAACAACTACATGAACTAGGTCAGCACGAGTGCGTGTGGTCAAGAACGAGGATTCGAATACGCCCTAGTATTTGCCAAGATACAGAAAAGCACAAAATTGAGTGAGCAATTAAGGAAAGAATAATGTCCAATAATGGTGCTTGGACATTATTCTTTCCTTAATTGCTCACTCATCCTGTCTACACAGGTGTTAGTTCTACATTTGGGTTTCAGCTCAGTCTTTTCTAGAGTTTCAGATTGTAAAGTTCCACTTGAAAAAGACCCTGGTTGGGGTCGAAAATTCGTGAATTCTGGAGATTGACTTATTGCTTATTATCGCCCTAGTATTTGAATACATTTCAGTTTTAAAGAGGTGCTGATGGGGCTAGCATCAGTCGACCATTTTTCTGCCCGTGATAACCCGATGAGAACGAGAGAGAATGGTGGAGATGGGGGTCCTACTAAATAGCGTCAGCAACAAATTTCAGCGTCGGCAACTTAAAAGTTGGCGTCAACAAGGTTTTATATGTTCAGGAAGCTACACTGAAATAGGTCTAGACTAAAGCTTAAACGATCATCCAGCAGTAAAATAATGATTTAGAAAAGAAATTTAAACAATTTCTTCAAAATATTTCCGTGCGAAACAGTGGCACCATACGGGACTGTAGTGGCAAATGTGGGAACTAGAACTAGTCTGAAGTAGGGTTTCGTCAGCAATTAAATTTGACCCGAAAAAGCCAAAATAATCCTCAATTTCATTAATTTTCTTCAAAGCATTGCAGGTTTACACCATTGCAACAATATTCTGAGACATAGGGCGCCCTGAGGATGTTATAAAACCTTGCTGACGCCAACTTTAATGTTGCTGACGCTTGTTGACGCTAAAATTTGTTGCTGACGCTATTTAGTCGGACCGGTGGAGATGGTCCCTGTCGTTGGCTGTTTGTGTTCATTGGACTCTGGTATTGGACACCGACTGGTCATTCTCTCTGCTCCATCAATTGACATTTCCTTTGTATCTGATAGACTTTGTTGATGTGTTGCTATGACGATGCATTCTCTTCCTGTTGTGGTGCACTGTCAATGATCTACGATGGTGTGCTTTTAACCCCTGCTGTGTCAGCTGGCCATACATGTTCATGGCCAGAGGAGTAGTCTCGCTCAACCTAGCCCCTCGTTCATACTCCGAGGTCGTCAGATCGAGGGTCTGGCACAGAACGCAATTCTCATTGTAATTGGGTCAGTGACCTTATTCCGATGATTCAAAATAAGGGGAGCTTCGCTGATTGGCTAGTCCAAACTCGTCCCCAGTGGGTTTACGTTCCTACAACACCACTGGAAAGGGCTGACGACTTCAGGAATACTGCGCATGCACAATATGCTAATTTTGAGGCGAATCACACCGAAGCTGGCACCCGCGGTTTGATGTTCCCAACTAAACTATTCGTTTGAAATTGCTCTAATACTCAAACAACTTCATGGTTTGGGTGTATTATATGGCTTTTTAGGCATATATGCTACTTTTCAGTCATCGAAGAACGAAATATTGTGTGAAACAAACATTTTGGCACGTTGCCAGCGGTTGACCAGAAATTTTGGTCAGGTCGCAGCCCTTGCCAGAGATATCCTCGGATGAGGTAGATCTGGGTACGAGATTGTGGCTAGTCACTACCAATGCATCATGGGTCTCAAAAGTTGGTGACGTAGGCTGCAGTTTTACTCGCATGATGCTTTTTGCATTGATTGTGCATGCATGCAGTGCAGTGTAGTTGTGTTTTACGTCATCGTCGGTAGATTGTCTGCCATTATAGTTTTACAAGTCAAAGTAACCATACATGTGGACCAGACTCTAAAATTGGAAATTGCAAGAGTCTGGTGGCACGAGACTACCAGAGGAGCAGATTAAAATGCAACCAAGGAGTTTGCACCTGGAAATCCATACCTCTTTATAATTTGCACCCTTTGCTCCACAGCAAGGGGCTAAAAATGGTTTTTGTCCCTGCTGGACAAAATCTGTCTACAGCTGCTTTTCCAGGGGCGGGTGCGGACACGGAGGCAGTGGTTGGCACAGGTGCGGGTGCGTGCATTGTGTTTCCACAAAACGGGTACATACGCGGGAATTGGTCTTCTGTCTGTGGGAATTCCACGGAATTCAAAGGAAATGATGACGAAATACCGCAGCGGGTACATGACCGATTCGAAAAAACGCGTGCGCACCCATCCACCCGCTCCGCAACTGCACCCAAGCCATGGAAACAGCTAAAGGGAAAGACGTTGGATCGATTTTTTTCCGCCCGCGCCCACCTCCGCCTCTGCGCCCGCACACGCCTCGTGGAAAAGCAGCTTAACCTGTCACTCAGCTATTGTCAAAACTGTGTTTCTCTGTCCACCGTGTAATCATATTGATGGTCCATTACTTCTTATTTTGCAGGTAAAAATGAAGGATATCGACACTCGCTGACCCATTTTGATGAGTGGGACAAGACCCATGCCTATGACTTGACCAGTGATTCCGATGACTCTGAGTATGAGAACAAAGCCCTCAGGGTCAAAAATGACAAAGGTGGGTATTCAGAAAAAAGGGGTGAGTGATTCAGTTGGTGGATGGTGATAACTTTTTGTCACAACAATATTCACTGAACTGAAAGTTGTTTTGGCTTGGGCCGATTTTACAAGGGGTGTTTAAGACTTAGACGCGTGTAACTTCGTCAAATGCATGGTGGAAGTGCGTGCATTTAGTGAATTAGTTACACGCGTCTAAGTCTTGAACACCCTTTGAAAACAGACATGTGGCGACGAACAAGACGTTTCCCAGTTTACCTCAAAATCTTCCAACTAAATAGGATATTACAGAATGTGTTGGTGGCTGATATAGACAACCCAACGACCCTGGTTTTATCGATCACTGTGAGTGTATTCTGTTTGAGGTCTACATGTAATACTGAGGAGAAATCGTCCAGAAATCTCGCAGGTTTCTCCACATTCTGCTCAAGGCAAGAGATGATATATCTTCTCCTAATCATCAGTGAAAGAAAAGATGAACAAAACGTGGAGATTATTTGAGTATTTATTGTGTGGGGTGAGATCTGGGTAAACCTTCTAAAAGAGCTCAGGTCTAAGCTTTCCTTCTTCTATGATAGAGCATTTTAGATTGGAGAGTGCCGAGATGATATCTGTAACTGATACCTCATTTTGGAATATAAATCGTTTGTGTCTATGTAAGTACCGGTATCGCACAAGGATCTATGTTCTCCAGGCTTTAATAGATGGGCAGGGTTTCCGCCAGGATTGTCAAGGAGGGGGGAGAAAAAAATTTCAAAAAAAAAAAAATTTTTTTCAATTTTTTTTGAGTTTTTTTGGTTAAAAATGGCCTCCAGAGTCATTTTTTACACTCCAAAATGCAAAATTAGTCTTCCTTCTGCATGAAAATTGCATTTGAAATGTAACAAATTAAAGAAAAACACTACTGAAGTGAAAATAGTGATATTTGAAAAAGGTAATAGTCTGCAAACCTTAGGGGGGGATATCCCCTCCTTGAAATTTTTGAGGAGGGGATCATCCCCCCTATCCCCCCCTCTGGCGGAAACACTGATGGGGAGAAGCGTTAGTCTAGATCAGGAAGTAAAGCAGGCCTCACACGGGGACGGTTCTGAAGGTGGTTCAACACGGTTCAAAACCGTGCTGAATCGACCATTGAAATGACAGCTGTTTGGTTTGGCACAAGTAGGTGAAAACAAGGTGTGCATGGATAAGGTGCAAGGTAGAAATGTGGTACAACTGCAGTCGAACGTGGGGTTGTACGGTGTTAACATGGTCATGTACGGTCCATATGCGGTCAAGAGGATATTGCGAGGTGGCGACAAGTTGTTGGGGGGGGGGCAATAACGGCAAGAACACGGTTGCCATTTTTTCAGTGGTTCTGAAGGGTTGTGAAAGTGCCAACAAGGTAGCAGCTCGGTGATTCCCGGTTTTGAGAACCGCCATGAAAATTTCAAACATTTTGAAAGTCCAGCGGTTCCAAAAACGAGGTGGCAGTCAATGACGAACACACTCATAGTGTCTAAGCGGTGTCATTGAAGTTCAGAACGATTTTTAAAATGTCTCCTGGACCACAAGGTTTATTCACCCGGCCTGGAGCATCAAGTTGCTAATAAGCAATTTCTTGGGGTGATTCCAGGATAAATTTTTTCCTTATTTTTAGGTTTCAGCCCGCAGCCTGTGAATGTTCTTGACCTCCACATGCGTGTAAATAGTGCATGTGATGTTGGTGAGTCACTTGATTTGGCAAACATTTGAAAGCCATCCAGACGTTCAGGGTTTCCATCTAGTATCCATGTGTTTAGACCCTGATCTCCATCCAAACGTTCAGGGTTTCCATCTAGTACTCCATGTGTTCAGACCCTGATCTCCATCCAAACGTTCAGGGTTTCCATCTAGTATTCCATGTGTTCAGACCCTGATCTCCATCCAGATGTTCAGGGTTTCCATATAGTACTCCATGTGTTCCGACCCTGATCTCCATCCAAACGTTCAGGGTTTCCATCTAGTACTCCATGTGTTCAGACCCTGATCTCCATCCCATCTTGACATATCAAGGCCTACGGTCACTCCGCCCTTCGAACTACGCTCCCTTCACCCTTGACCTTTCCCTCCTGAATTCCACTCGCAGCAGACCGTGCCGTTTATCACGCTCGCCCCCACTGCTGTCATCAAATATAATCTAGAAGAAGAAAATATTTCACCCAAAAACATATTCAACGTTAGGCATACCTGTGTTCTTTATTACTTGATATCAAAATCCTTTATTTTACAGCATACATGTAATTCGTCAAAAAAACAATAATTATTTGTTAAATCACGAAGAACATCGATAGAAAGAAGAGCCAACTTGAGAGCCAATCAGAAAAGTCCTCGCATACATTAGTAGTCCACATGCAGTGACATCTGAACTTCGACGCAGTTGAAGCCGAGTAAAACATGAATGGTATCCCTCTCCCGGTCATATTTGACGCAAACAAGTCCTTCCCTGATGCAAACACATGAATAGTATCCTTCTGATGTGAAGCCAGCGACGAAACGTTGTATTTTCCGCAAATTTCTGACCCCAAGCGACAGATCGAAGTTCTGAAGCCGCCATGTTTGCTCTGTTGATTCACCTCGCGCCCAGGTGCATCTGGTCACATACACTACGTATTTCGTGTACTTCGTTAATTGCTCAGTTCCTGGAGGCGAGGTGACAGCTCAGCGAGAGCTCTGATTGGCTGCTCATCTCTCGGCGGCAATGCGAGTGGAAATGTGGGTAGTTCCAGGCAAGGGTGGATTGAGCGAGAGTAGGAGTGATAGGAACCCTTGTCAGGGCAAGATGCTCCATCCAAACATTCAGGGTTTCCATCTAGTACTCCATGTGTTTAGACCCTGATCTCCATCCAGACGTTCAGGGTTTCCATCTAATACTCCATGTCACCTTGTGTTCTGATCCTGATCTCCATCCAGACGTTCAGGGTTTCCATCTAGTAGTCCATGTGTTCAGACTCTGATCTCCATCCAAACGTTCAGGGTTTCCATCTAGTAGTAGTACTCCATGTGTTCAGACCCTGATCTCCATCCAAACGTTCAGGGTTTCCATCTAGTAGTAGTACTCCATGTGTTTAGACCCT
>NMRB01005504.1:9812-20846 GCA_002633025.1 Notospermus geniculatus
CACGGCCGTTTGAAGTGGAAATTATTCTCAAATGTTAATGAGCTGTGATGTCCCATGCGCTGCTGACACCAAGCGGTAACAACTGGTAATAATCATTCCGTCAAACGCTAGGCCCTTCCTCTTTATCCTTATTTAGAACGACCGTACAATAGGCCGTAAATCCATGTGTACGCCCATATCAAGGTTTCATGCCATTTTTTGACAGTAAACGACTGTCTTTAAAAAATCATTCTGTAACTTTGTACAGGGATCTCTCACTAAGCTAATGCCGATTGCTTCATGAAGAATCTCTTTGCCAGCATTTCTATTTAACGGCCCGCGTTTCGAGTAGGCATACAATGGAATACCATACAACGTACCTCCCATTCACACAAATTATAAAGGGCGAACAATGCCAAAAGAGGAATGAATTTCTATTGAAAACAGGTTTAAAGTCAAAATCATCGTTTATTCTCCTTGAATCAAGAAAATGATTCTGTAACTTATCAGCGTCACTTCTTACCTAATCAAGGTTCAATCTACGGGGAGAATACTTGTTTGTGTACTTCTAGCCAAGTGCTCGCAGTTTTTGACCGCAAACTGCAAACCTACCACAACGTTTGCCATATGGGCGATCAATACTTACGAGATAGACGTGTACACGAAGCACTAGCTTCAAACAGTCGTGATTTCCGGAACGTTACAGGCATGAGAAGTGACTAGGCTCTCACTTTCGCACACTTTGAACCAATCAGAGGGCGTCCTTGGTTCACGTGCTTCTGTTTACCAATCAGATGAAATTAGGTCGGCGAAACGTTTCGTGTACGTGCCCATGAAACATTTCAATTCTATTTGACATGTATTGGAACTACGATCCTCCGCCGAAATATTCGGGACCTCGTGGCAGTGTCACTAGGTTGGAAGAATGGAGACAGGTGGCGCTGTGAGGAGTTTGCTATTTTACCATTCCGTCGGGTATTCCTTGTTTTATTAGGGAACACAGTACGAACTCTTTTGAATCCCTACGCAACTGCTCGTGCAACGGTCAGAAATTCATCCGCCATGACCGATGCATATTTGCACTGTGCAAAAGTAGTACCGGTCCAAGCATTCCAGAGTTTGATGTGGTAATGTTGAATCTGGGTACGAGATTGGCTATTCAGCCTCTAAGAAGTCGATTACTTCTGGTGTCAGTCTGTTGAATCACTTGCTTTTCTCGACGTCTTCGTACAGTTCAAAACTTCCCAAAACATCTTCCTGAACCGCCGACCAGTCAGAAAATAGAGGTAGAAATTTATACTTGAGTTTAAAACCGTCATGGATACTGTTACATTTATAGTCATTTGTATTTGAATACTATTACTTACATACGATTCTATATATGAGATAACATCCATGGGGAATTCAAGTATAAAGAATGTAGCCACCAATACAGCTACTCTGATGAGAAGCTGCTTATTATCATGTCGATTTTTGCGACCCCGTGCAGTCGTGGAGATGTTTGGGTCTACGGATGATAAAAGAGCCTTGGCGAGAAGTATATTCAAAAGAAAACATGCAGAAATCGGTATGAAAGTGAAAAATGATGATTGAAGTGTGTTTAAATATATATATAGAATAAGAAATAGAAATCGAGTTTCTAAGGTGAAAGACATTGCTTGTGTTTAAATATATCATAGCAAAATAGTAATTGTTCCAAAACTCCACAAAGTTTAACCTTGGCATGTTTCTGCCCGTGCAGGGGTCATAAACGTACTGGAGATTAACCACATGGAAACATGGTGAAAAAAAGATGACACTGAATGCAACGAAACACATAACACATTGTTTTGCATTTCCTATCGTGCACAGAGATTTTGCTTTGTGGGGGAATTGTACTGCAACACATCGTTCAATCGTGACGAACACGACTCCATATCGAGCATTAATTTTAGAAATATGCCAAATCACATTGATATAGTTCTCTAAAGGTATTTTAAAATACTCAGAATACGCTCTCAATTGACGTGTATACGTATATATATCTGCAAATGGATCCAGAAGAAGAAACGAGATTAGCACGGAAGAATCGGCAATTGTAAGGTATTTTAATAGTATCAATGTGGATGAAGGCTTCATTTCTTTAGTAAGTACAACATATGCTAACGAATTTGTAATTAAGCCTGACAGAATTAGAAACAAGATAAGGGGAACTTTGATGATGAAGGTTATGATCTCTGCGGGCGTCTCTAAGTTGTGAACGAGGAAAGGAAACCACTGCACACAGATTAATGTGCCAGTGCTGTTAAGAACTGTCGGCAAACTGATCGATAATGCCTCCATTTTCTTACATGTACTTTGCGTCACTTGACCGTCTGCGGCTAATTCCTCCTTTGATGATGGCAAATACCTCCTTCAGATCTTGCCCGTGAATATGACCATAAAGGAATCAAACATAAAGGTTTTATTGCGAACGATGAAGTAATTGACGGATACACTTCATGTGTTGCCACCAGATGTCTCTCACTGCCTGAATTCACGAATCATCTATCAACTTGATGCCTTAGATTCCATTTCCGAGAATAACAGCTATTTTCCGCATAATTAGTGTTCCATGTGCAAATGTACGTTAGCCTATTCAAATGTACACAGATGACCCTGCACTTTCATCGTTCGAGGGGTTCTCATTAATTCAGTCCTTTTGTATCCTAAGATCAACTAGCCGGAATTGAACAAAACTCACATTAAACATGCAGAAGGGTCTTGTCCATCATACAGAAGAGTCAGAATGCAAATATCTTGAGGTTTAAAGTGATACTGTCCGCATTTATGAAATGCCAAATTTATGAGTTGAACCTCTATGTTTGATTCCTTTATGATATGACTGAAAACATGTCCGTCGTTCCTTCGACGCGGAATGGCAAATTATGATCTCCGAAGTAACCAAGAAACACTCCTTGTTCCTTCCTGAACGTTGTGCAATCCCGGGCCTTCAGGTACGGTACATGTGTTCGATGTCGGAGGTTTTAGTTGTCAGTTTACTACGGGGGGGGGGGGGGGGAAGGGCAAGACGACGCGAACCCGCATACCTCTCGACGTTGGAACTGGAAGCAGTTGTTGCCCGTTCCCATGGCAGTTCTTGCCATTCTCTTGTCGTGATTATGGATGGTTTGACGAATTATTACGAGAAAAGGGTCACTTGAATACCTGTCTATCCTATCAGATCCGTGTCCAGGAGTAAATTGTCGAGAGAATGAAAATGTCCTAGGGGTGTGTGGTTGGTTCGACGCGTTACCTGATGGTTTGATAGCATGGATAATTGCACGTAATCTGTGACGAACGTTGGTTGTGCTTCAAACATGCAATTATTTTAAAAACACACTCCTACCGCATTGGGTCGAATTATCTATACTACTAAATCTACAGGGTGTATAAAAAACCGCAACAGTTGGTATTTTCTCCAATATCTATAAATCTAGGATGGATATGACAAATATTCATACTCTAAATTCCCACTTACCTGTCCCATTCCTGAACTCGGAAAAAATGACTAAGTCCGAAGTTGAAGATAATGGGGTTGGGGTATGATCAGAAACAGTAATGTTCTGGATCAATAAAAAGGACTTGTCAAGGGACATACGGTCATGTTTGCCAGGGCATGAGGTGACAATGGAAATCCTGTGGCGCAACGTGAGTTCAAGGTAATGTTCTTGGTGCATACGGCGCTAAATGTCCTCCTTAACTGAAGTTAGGTAATCGCTATGTAACCGGTCACAGTTAATGCCTTTAATGCATGAAGAAAGATCTCACAGAACCTACATTGTGCATGCTGTCTTGTGTTATAGCCCAAGATCACTGGTGGTGATTCGTGCACTGCGTATTTTCTGGGATCATAATCACGGTGTACAATCAACCTTGCCGTACAGCTGCGGGAGAAAGTTCCGGCCACATACGCTTGGCAAAGCTGAGATTCCAAATTACATGTACTATAAATACCACTGCTAAGGACAAAATGACAGTCCTAGGTGAACGAATACACTATAAAAGGCATGTTGCTGTAATATCTCCCAGAAATTCGCAGGAGAACGCATCGAAAATCGGCAATTTTAAAATGAACTGTACGGCTGCGGGAGAATTAGACTTCTCCCTAAGCCGTACAGTTCATTTTAAAATTGCCAATTTTCGATGCGTTCTCCTACGAATTTCTGGGGGATATTGCAGCAGCTAGGCTTTTTTAGTGTATTCATTCGCCTTGGGTTATCATTTTGCCCTTAGCGTGGTATTTATAGTGATTTGGAATCTCAGCTTTGCCCAGCGTATGTGACCGGAACTTTCTCCCGCAGCTGTACGGCAAGGTTGATTGTACACCGTGATAATGGTTTGGCCAATCTTTTGCCTCCACGTCGGTTGACTACAGGAGTCCTCACTCAACTCCTTCCATGCCTCCACCGACGTCAGCACAAAAGACTGGCCTCATGCACGACCTCGACGAGTAAGCCTGAGAATCCATTCACGCGATTTTCGTGCCGCGCGATGTCGCATCCTTTGTCCAGGACCAACGCGGTGCAAACAAACAATGCTTTCGAGCGTCTGCGGCAAGAAAATCAAGAAATTCTTAGCCTTAGGCTAAGAATCCATTCCCGCGATTTTCGCGCCGCGCGATGTAGCATCCTTTGTCCACGACCAACGCGGCGGGAACAAACAATGCTTTCGAGCGTCTGCCGCTCGAAAATCGCGTGAATGGACAGCCAGCCTAAAGCCTTGTTCACACTGCCGGCGCTATGCGATATTTTTCGCGACTGGTTGTTCCCATTGTTAAGCCTATAGCTGTTCACACTTGTGGTGGGACGCGATGCAGTAAGAAGCGGTAGAGCGTGACGAGCGATTTCCACCGCCTCGACCACTCCTGCAGTATTTTTCCGCGGCGAATCACCTGCCGCGTGAGCTGAGGATTCTGGAATATTTGTCACAATTTGAACAAGATGACATTGTAAATGTCGTATGGTTCCCGCCCGATGTACAGGTACTGGTACATGAACGGTACATTGATAGAGATGAAGATACATTGATCAGGATACATTGATAGAGATCGGATACTCTGATAGAGATCAGGATCCATTGACAGATATCAGGATACATTGATTGATGAACTACGACGATGAATCCCACAGAACTTGATCTCGTACCAATAACTCATCTCATGGTTGACCTTGACCTTGACCTTTCACCCTGACCTTGACCATTGATCGTCAAGGTCATTGCATAATCGAAATGGGCATCCTCAATAACCTAAATATGGGTGATATCATGTCTGTACCTGTACCACAGGGAGAGATACTTCAAATCATCAACTTTGACCTTGACCTTGACCTCTGATCATCAAGGTCATTGCATAATTGAAATAGGCAGCCTCAATTACCTAAGTATGGGTGATGTTATGTCTCTATCTCTATCAAGGGCATAGATATTTCAAATTCTCTAGTTTGACCTTGACCTTGACCTTGACCTTTGATCGTCAAGGTCATTGCATAATCGAAATGGGCATCCTCAGTAACCTAAGTATGGGTGATATCATGCCTCTATCTCTAACACAGGCAGAGATATTTCAAATTATCAAGTTTGATATATCAAAATCACATGATATCTCAATCACCCGGGCACATGAGGCTGAGAATTTTAACATAGTCCAGTCCGTGGATAAGCAGGCATGAACTAAAACTTGTTTCATGTGGCTCAGTTGACAATATGGCAAGTTATCGCAAAATATCAAATATGTGATATCGATATCACCATAACCCAAACATCTCAGATCAAAGGTAATCAGTCCATTGGATTCCTAGGGTATGAAAACCTAAGGGTAGAACCTATTTCCATTGCACTAGGTGTTACAGGAGCTGAGTTACGGCATCAGATAAAAGCGTGACGGACAAAATATCAAGTCCGATATGTTGATTACATCATGATGGAGACATCTGAGATTGAAAATTATTGGCTCAATGGATTGCCCGGGTTGACAAACCTAGGGGTAGGATGTGTTGCCAGAGCTGTAGCTGTTGAAGGAGATAAGATATGGAGGCGTGACAGACCGGACACACACACAGACACACACACAGACAGACAGACAGACAGACACCATGACCAACCACAATATGGTTCCCGATCTTGATGATCGGGAACCATAATGAAGTGAATGGTGTAATTTCTGCTAATCATGACCACCGCACGAAATCGCGTCGCGCCGCGCTGCGCTATGTCAAAACTGACACCGCTTGGTGATTTTTCCAACGCATCGCACCACGCCGCCAGTCACAGCTGTTTGCACCTCCATCGAAGTGAATTGATCATCCTGTTGTCAATTACTAACCGCTGTTCGAGTAATACCGCCTCACTTTCTGAGACTTATATAAGAACAAGGCGCAGGTCTTGAATTCCTCTACAAAATGAGCGCGCAAAAAACAGAAAATCCACAAACGTGATCGAGTTTGTATGTTGATATTGTGGATTGGTACTTATTCAGCCATGATGCTGTATCATTCGTTTTCTACTCCGAGGATTCTTTTTTGGTGAAATATGTACTTAACTTTTTTGACCACAATAGCTTCCTCACAAATGGTTATTTGGCAAATAGAAAGATAGGAAAGCATGCACTGATATTTTGTCTAATGCATGCGGTCATCAAATCAAATTTCGCATTTCTGATATTTCTAATATCAGTGCGCTTAGATATAAAAAGAAAGCTATGGAATTTCCATTGTGTACTAAGTTTGTCGTTTGAAATGCAAATGAGCAAGCAATGATGCAACGTTCTCATTGCCGCATGACGATGTAAACACCTAAAGAAACACGTAAGACAGATTACTTCATCGTCAAGAACCTAAAGAGGTTATGAAACCATTTCGATGGAATGATTCAAAAGCCTCAAACAGCCGTGCAGTGTGAACAAGGATTTAATTGTAAAAATACGGCTCCCTTGTCAGTATAAGGGCCAAGTCATACTTGTTCGGGGATCGTCAAGCGCATGAAACTGATCGCAGGTTTCCAAGGCTTGAATGTGGACACTCGTTGATAGTCGGCGTAAAATCTGATAAAATCCAATCCAATTGCCTGATAATAATAAAATTTGAACAGAAGATCAACAGTGTTCAAACTTGTATTACATTGTTATGTCACTTACCAACAGCCTTAGTCATGTCAGCCATCACCCCATTGAAATAAAGTTATCGCACGCGGTCATTCTTCGCTAGGCTTGGGATCGTGGGACAATAAAGTGGACAGATCATTATTGTTTCTCACCATACCCCCACCCTATTATTTTCAAATTCGGACTTAGTCATTTTTTCCGAGTTCAGGAATGGGACAGGTAAGTGGGAATTTAGAGTAATTCATACCTTCTCGCAAAAAGCGGTTGGTTTATTGTAACCTTTCTCCCACAAAATGTATCATTTTACCTAGAGAGCAAATTCGTTTGTGATGTTGATTTATACCTAAGAATCCTAAAACCCCCTACGCCTTCCAATAATAGGCTCGTCCTGCCTGTGTTATTCTGCCATGTATTGGATATCGCGAATGCACACGGCATTAAACGCAATTTTTAGGTCAACTAACGAATATTACGGTCCCAGAAGAAATCCGAAGCAGCAAATGTATATCTACTTTTATCTTATTAAGGTTATTCACTAGAAGTTCATCTTTATCGAAGGTTATCCGATTTTATTGGCTTCCAATCTTCAGCCTCACAATGAAAGTTTCCTGCGTGAGTGCGAAACCCTGGTTATGGTAATGTGAATAACCGCGCGATCGAAGAGTGAATCGGGCAAAACCGGTATGAAAATACTAGTAATGGTCACTACGTGAACCAACAATCAGTGTACTTCAAATCCGACTGTCCTATCTAGCATCATCCAAACTTTTGATGACAGGCAGTTCATCATCAACCAGTGGTATGCCCAGCCTGTGATGATTAAGGATGATCCAGTTCAAATGATTATAGATCCTCACCATATATTCGTGAAATTATATTATATTAATGAACAACCGTCACGTTGCTGCTCATCAGGAATGGCAGGAATGGGCATAAGTCCTCAGACCTGGGCCTCAGTTGCCGAGAAAGAATGTTCTAAGGATAAGAATGACAGAACTGGGTTGTCTTTAGAATTAGTTGTCGAGTTACGTGACAGACAACGTAAAGCTCCCGCAAAACATTGGAGGCATAGAAAATGGCGAAAAAAAATTGGTTCTGGAAAATCACATTATTACATAATAAACTAAATCGTTTGATGAAATCTCAAAATTCCATGTACAGTGGACATGCATGCGTATATTATATACAAATTTTGAAAGGATTCATGAAAAACTGTAACAACCACATTTTTCAAAGTGCCCCAAAATTTGGGTGATATTGCAGCTCTGTCAGCTGCATTTTATAACTTGCTCCCCGTTTGAGTTCAAGGCCTTTCCGGCACACTTTTTTAGCGTACGTAGTGGTTTCTCGTTCGAGAATAAGAGGATTAATCGAACGATTGACAAAAACGTTACATGTAATTTTGATCTTTACAGATATAAAGTAAAAGGGTTATCAAAGCCAAATACGTTTATTTCAATTTAAAAGTGATCCAACTGTTAGATTATAAAGCTATCCGCGATACAACTCCTTAGCCAGCAATATGTTGTAGCCTACCTCTAAGCCGTTAACCAAAACCAACTTTTTAAGCTCTGTAGAATTCTAAAGTGGGTATTTATTCAAAGACAGTGAAATTCTAATCAGTATGGGCGAAATTCATTCTAGAAGTGAAATTTATAAAACACTATTTTAAAGTTATTCAACCTTGAATAAATATATCTAAAATTCTTTAAAGGGAGACTCCATTCATTGTAAGCTTTTGAATTTTTATCAATCAATAGAGACCAATGCCATGAATTGTGGTGTCACTGGTGTCAACAGGCTGACGACCTTTGTAGTGAATGAGCTAATACTGTGACTGCCTTGGCCTATTGGTTGTTCCTTCATAAATATGCATTAAGCACATATGACATCACAATGGTCCCCTTGGGATTCAATTATGATACTTAAAATGTGGAGTTCGCTGATTAAAAAAAATCTGACATGTTCCAGAGATCAATGAATTTGAATGTCTTAACGATATTTCAAAAATTCAAAATTTTACACGATGATTGGAGTCCCCCTTTAAGAAGCACTTTCAAATCCTGAATACAGAACGTAGGCCCACATGTATAAATCAGAACATGAAAAACTGTAAAACAACGACATTTTTCAAAGTGCTCCAAAATTTTGGTCATACTGCAGCTCTGTTAGCTGCATTTTATAACTTGGTCCCCCTTCGAGTTCAAGGCCCTTCCGGGACACTTTTTTGGCGCACCTAGTGGTTTCTCGTTCGAGAATGAGAGGATTAATCGAACGATTGACAAAAACGTTACATGTAATTTTGATCTTTACAGATATAAAGTAAAAGGGTTATCAAACCCAAATACGTTTGTTTCAATTTAAAAGTGAACCAACTGTTATATTATAAAGCTATGCGTGATACAACTCCTTAGGTAGCAAAATGTTGTGGCCTACCTCTACGCCGTTAACCAAAAGCAACTTTTTAAGCTCTGTACAATTCTAAAGCGGGTATATATTCAAAGACAGTGAAATTCTGATCAGTATGGGCGAAATTCATTCGAGAAGTGAATTTCATAAAATACTGTTTTAAAGTTGTTCAACCTTGAATAAAAATGGTCAACCTTGAATAAATATATCTAAAATTCTTTAAAGGGAGACGCCACTCATTGTAAACATTTGAATTTTCTATCAATCAATAAAGACTAATAATAATAAGCAAGAAGTCAATCTCCAGAGACTATCAATAGAGACTAATGCCATGAATTGTGGTGTCACTGGTGTCAACAGGCTGACGACCTTTGTAGTGAATGAGCTAATACTGTGACTGCCTTGGCCTATTGGTTGAGTCAACCTTGAATAAATATATCTAAAATTCTTTAAAGGGAGACGCCACTCATTGTAAACTTTTGAATTTTCTATCAATCAATAGAGACTAATAATAATAAGCAAGAAGTCAATCTCCAGGGACTATCAATAGAGACTAATGCCATGAATTGTGGTGTCACTGGTGTCAGCAGGCTGACGACCTTTGTTGTGAATGAGCTAATACATTTGTAACAACGACATTTTTCAAAGTGCTCCAAAATTTTGGTGATACTGCAGCTCTGTTAGCTGCATTTTATAACTTGGTCCCCCTTCGAGTTCAAGGCCTTTCCGGGACACTTTTTTGGCGCACCTAGTGGTTTCTCGTTGGAGAATGAGAGGATTAATCGAACGATTGACAAAAACGTTACATGTAATTTTGATCTTTACAGATATAAAGTAAAAGGGTTATCAAACCCAAATACGTTTGTTTCAATTTAAAAGTGAACCAACTGTTAGATTATAAAGCTATGTGTGATACAACTCCTTAGCCAGCAAAATGCTGTAGCCTACCTCTAAGCCGTTAACCAAAAGCAACTTTTTAAGCTCTGTACAATTCTAAAGCGGGTATATATTCAAAGACAGTGAAATTCTAATCAGTATGGGCGAAATTCATTCGAGAAGTGAATTTCATAAAACACTGTTTTAAAGTTGTTCAACCTTGAATAAAAATGGTCAACCTTGAATAAATATATCTAAAATTCTATAAAGGGAGACGCCACTCATTGTAAACTTTTGAATTTTCTATCAATCAATAGAGACTAATGTCATGAATTGTGGTGTCACTGGTGTCAACAGGCTGACGACCTTTGTAGTGAATGAGCTAATACTGTGACTGCCTTGGCCTATTGTTTGTTCCTTCATAAATATGCATTGAGCACATATGAACTCACAATGGTCCCCTTGGGATTCAATAATGATACTTAAAATGAGGAGTATGCTGATGTTTAAAAAAAATCTGACATGTTGCAGAGATCAATGAATTTGAATGTATTAACGATATTTCAAAAATTCAAAATTTTACACGATGCTTGGAGTCCCCCTTTAAGAATACACAACGTACATGTATACATGTAAATCAGAACATTGAA
>NMRB01005506.1:0-14232 GCA_002633025.1 Notospermus geniculatus
GCCTACATACTGACATCCTTCCATAGCAGGACTTCGGACTCACTCTTCATACACTCGCACACAAAGTTTGTGCGAGTGGATGAAGAGGAGCGAGATAAAAACCCCTGCTGTGGAGGATGATACCGATCCTGACTACACCACCTGTCATCTGTTTCCACACGCTCCATCTTTGTTCTCTTCTTCAACTTGCAACAGCTTGGATGAACAACAATAAAAGATAAATAAAGCAGTAAAGAATGAGACAGAGGGATGTGTTTGTTCGTCTGAGCCGCGACAGATTCACCAAGTCACGCACAACATTATTTGTCCTGTGGTGAAGATTCAATTAAAAATCTACATATGTGACCCGCTCCAGCAAAAGCAGACGCTTGTCAGAATAGTGGAAAGGGTTAACAGCTTTATGACACAATAGCTGAAATGAACATCTCTGTGGGTTTCAATAGTGATGGACAGCAGTGATAATAGTTGAATAAACTGACAACCAATGATGGTCTCTTGATCACTCGGCTATCTGGGGAGCCCTGATAGCAGAGTGGATATCACGTCCACTCAGCAACAGGTCCCGGGTTCGAACCCAGCCCGGGCCATATGGGATTTCATTCCCGGCTCTTCACGTCCGTTGCATGGGACAGTAAGCCTTGGTGCCTTGTACCTTGTGCCTTTGCAAGAGCAAGTAGATAGCACTAACAGGGCCTAACAGAGAAATTCTGTAATGGTAAAAGCCATTGCATACCTCTCTGTTAGACACAGTTAGTGCTATCGGAGTTTCGTGGCGGCCCGCCCAGAGGGCCAGTAATGCTATGGCTTTGGCCCTGACGGAAAAATCAAATACAAACACAAAATCTAATACAGAGATAAGAGATATGAAGCTCATGGATATTAATTTATTAATTATATTAATTTATTCCTCCATTACACAACATCAACCATCCAATCACAGATGCTTTTACTTCATATAAAGTCTGAGTAAACTGAAGAACTGAGTTCTTTGAGTGACATTTTAGATAGGTGAAACTAAACATGAGAAAATTCTTTGGTTACTCTATCTACATTTATTTTAGAAACACAACGTTTCAACCAGTGTACCCTGGCCGTAGTCCTGTGTACAAGGGACTACGGCCAGGGTACACAGGTTGAAACGTTGTGTTTCTAAAATAAATGTAGATAGAGTAACCAAAGAATTTTCTCATGTCTGAAGAACTGACCTTGAAATTCAGGGTTAGGCCAGCAGAGGTACCTTATTTGTTTCGACGGCCCCGCCATCTTGGATTCTACAGAGTTTTTGCGCATGTGCAAGTTATCAAGAAATCCCGTAGACACCATGGCGGGGCCCATCAAAACAACAATAGCCTAATTACCTAAGCATGT
This sequence comes from Notospermus geniculatus, assembly GCA_002633025.1. NCBI lineage: Eukaryota > Metazoa > Nemertea > Pilidiophora > Heteronemertea > Lineidae > Notospermus > Notospermus geniculatus. The sequence goes on from NMRB01005506.1 coordinate 1,369, forward strand.
CCACTATACAGACTGTCAAAATTTTTAGGCCTAGGCCTACATGTTATTGTATCAATCTTTAGCTGTAGGCCCTGAATCATGATTTCTACCGGTAAATAATCGTATGAAAAATTTGACCCTGTGTGGCGAGCATTAGTGAAGTTGAGATCTAAACAGGTTCCCGTCTCTGCCACCTACACCTGCGGCGCTCTAACAGCCAGCAAGGGTGTGAAGGTGGCAGTGACAGGGACCAGTGACAGTAGTTGAGACCTCCCTGATACTAAACTAATCTGACCCAAAAATCACAGAAAGTAGAATAATTCCCCTAAGATTCAGTCAAAAATGAATCACTCCAGCGGTCTTAGGCAGAACCCTGAGAATTGATTAAGCAGGAGTGGGAAGACCCACTGAACCAGGACCATTGCTAGGTTTTTGGTCCTGGGTGCAAAAAACCTGTTTTTTCCTCATTGTGACCATTTTTCAGCGAAAATCTGCACGAAAAACATGTTTTTCGGTGCTTCTGAGGGGACAGCCCCCGTCCTGATGCTAAGAACTATCCTGGACCTGACATCTTTTCCCTTCTAGGAATGAAGAACTGATGTAAATTTATCTCCCATTACAGACCCACGTTTCCAGTGTGTTTTCTTGATCAAATGAAGCTACAAATATAACCATTGAAATCCCCCCCCCCCCCCCCCCCNNNNCCCCCCCCCCCCCCCCCCAGGGGTGGATCCACGATTTCGGAATAGAGGGGGCGCACTGTGCTAGAAACATTGAAATCTACGGTGAATTTCAATGATTTGCTCCAAATTTCAGAATTTACAGTTTTTTGGGCCGAAAGGGGGGCATGCGCTGGGTGCGCCCCCTTGGATCCGACCCCCCTCATAGGTAGAGCCACTGGCGTACTTTGGAACCAGTACCATCAAGACCATCAGGTCACTTCTTGGGATCATTCATTTAACCCCATAAATCCATTCGGTCCAATTTCAGCCACTCCCAAATTTGTTGTGTCTGTGCCGTTAACTCGCCGCCGCACAAAGGGGGCGCCGTGCAAAATGCGGGACTCATAATCCTCATACTCAATAACTACTGATGTTGCATCCACTTTTATCTTGCCTAGCAACCATATTTTGAGTTGCAGCCATTTTCGTATACCAATCGCCTGAAAAACAGTGAGAAATCGAAAACTGTAAATCATTCCATCAAAATATTTGGCAGGGTTGCAAATTTTCATTCCTCCATCAAAGACTGGAATAGATTTGCAGGGGTGGATCGAGGATTTGGGAAAAGAGGGGGCGCACTGTGCTAGAAACATTGAAATCTGCGGTGAATTTCAATGATTTGCTCCAAATTTCAAACTTTCACGGTCGTTTTACAAATTTGTCAGCCGAAAGGGGGGGGGGGCATGTGCCGGGTGCGCCACCCTTGGATCCGCGCCTGATTTACATAAAATCCAGACGGCCTAGTATAAATTTGAGCTAGTTTACAGAACTATAACTTACCAAGTAGAGAACAAAGAGAAGGTACACAAAAAGAATAACACTAGCAACGAGCAGGATCCACCATTTGCTGTTCGAGGCCTACAATAGAAAAATTAAATAATTCACGCTTATAAAGCCAGGTGAAAACATATTTGTGACCCGTCACATCAAATCAGGTATTAAGTCGCACAAGATGTGAACCAGAATAAACAAAAATAACTCCAAGAGATAAAGGAAGAAATGTACCGGTAATCACTCAGATTTTACAAAAGACACACAATATTCACCTACGCCTACTGAAACTGACAAAACGTTGAATAGACTTTGCCAACTTACCAAACTCAAGTAAACCAGATACAGGTTGATACCCATCACAAGAATGGCCAGGATCCAAACTACTGTCTTTGTTATTCTGTAAAATGGAAAGAATGGACTGCCGAGATTGTTTTGCATATTTCCAAGTATGATTGTTTACTTCAGTCCAAGGGCAGATCCGCGATTGCAGGGGGAGGGGGAAGTCTGAGACTGTAGGCCACAGAAAATATTAAAGTCAGAATGCACTCCGAGATGAGACTTTTGGTAAATCCTGACAAAAACTGTTGGTTGCCATGAACGNGGGGGGGGGGGGGGGGGGGCCCGGTTGGTTGAAACAGCCTGGACACAAACTGAAACATGACTGCCTTTTTTTACTTTATACCGGTTCGTTTTATGACTATCCATGACCAAGGTACTTCTTTTTTACATTCAGTGTTGGAATTTTGAAAATTTCAGGCCAAATTTCACTGCTCATCACGTCAGAGGTTTGCAAGCCTACGTCTGATATTTTCAGCCATTTTTTCCCAATGGGCCTACCTACCTGCCGTTCTTAAAATCTCCCATAATTCTGTGACTGTTCGTAAAGTGTAGCACAGGCAACAATGCAAACGGTAACTGAACACTCTGCAGGATGTTCAACCATGTATTCATGGCGTCAAGGTCGTTCGTGGCGATCAGAGCCACGATTATCGTCGGCACCATGGCGATCGACCGTGTGAGTAGGACCCGTTTCCATTTTGCCCACTGAATTTTTAGGAAGCCCTGCATGACGAATTGGCCAGCGTATGTGCCCTGAAAGAGGAAAATGAGTTATCATATGTATTTCACATTGACATATCCGAGAAAAGGACGCCTTTGTAACACTCGAACGGTGTGTAGGATAACCTGTACATGCACCCGTTAAATGCACAATGCATGCAGCGTACATTTTTACCCTGAGCAGATTTTCGAAAGAGGTATATCAATTTAGTAAGTAATCGTCAACAAACAAAAGTTTACAGACAGACAGCTGGAGAGATGGACAAAGAGAAATTGCCACACTTTGTGTCGTGGAAGTGAGATTATAAATGTCGCAATATTCTGCATATTGTTTAAAAGAAACATACTGTCATTGTTGAGCTCTGCCCAGCAGCAAGAATACCAATACCCCAGATGATCTTGGCGGCCAAACCATAGCTTCTATAAATCCACTCTCCCTGAAAAAGAATTGAAACATAGGATTTCTTACTAAACAGCTCTTTTCACTTGCCATCCAGCTATAAATGGCTCTTTTCACTTGCCATTGAGCTTCAGCCCAGCTTCAAATTGGCTCTTTTCACTTACCAGTTTTTGCCGAACTTCGAAGCAGCTTCAGTTGCCACTGAGCTTTAGCCCAGCTACAAAATAGCTCTTTTTATTTGCCACCCAATTAGAAAATGGTCTTTTCGTTCGCCACTCAGCTTGCTTAGCTTCAAAATGGCTCTTTTCACTTGCCACCGAGCTTTAGCTTAGTTTCGAATCAAAATGGCTCTTTTCACTTGCCATCGAGCTTTAGTTTAGCTTCAAAATGGCTCTTTTCACTTGCCACCGAGCTTTAGACAAGCTTCAAAATGGCTCTTTTCACTCACCACTCAGCTTTCGCTTCGGTTCAAAAAGGTTCTTTCAACTTGAGAGCCAACTGAATCCAAACTTTTGAAGGTTGCCGTTAGAGACTGAGACCATGGTAACCAATAACGACAAGGTAACTTACCGCAATAGCGAGAGTGGCAGTTTCTTTTTCATCGGAGAATGCCTTGGCAAATACGGAGACAACGAACAGGTTTATCAGGAAGGAGACAAACAACGCTATCGCTGAAATCGAAATGGAGATTAGTCTGGATGGGCTCTGCTAAAACTTGCAACTCACATCAACTTAGACCAGAAGCTATGTTCTAAACACCTTGTTGCTTCCCGCATGAACACATCTTGGTCTTGTTGGGAAAAACTATCCAGCATCAGTTGCTAGCTCGTCAGTGTCAACTCCTTTGCCCCCAAAACGCCAAGTGCTGGCCAATGTTAACATTTACCGGTATGCATATTTCTCATTCTAATAAGTTAAGGAATTTTTAAGTCATAAGGCCCTGAATGAAGGAAAAAAGTCTAAACTTACCAGATTCTATGCTAAAGTACATGTTAGCTTCTTTGATTTTGTTTTTGTTGGCCCTGTCTATGCACCGAGACTGAAAACGCAGACAGAGAGTAGGAGTGATAGGAATGCTTGTTGGGGCAAGATGGTAATGATGCTGTTCAGGGCATAAAATTATGAAAAGATATTTACCAAAACCAGAGCACTGTGGAGGTATATATTATGCGGCATGATCACAGCTCCCACGATCCCGACCATCTGCTGGATGGCAGCATTATTGCAGTCCTGGCACCATGGAAACCACAGGCCAATCAGGATAGCCCCCTGGTCTGGTTTGACGGTGATGTACTGAAAAGGGACAATAACAAATCTGACCGAACTTTCTTGAACAGCCGTGTGGTTATCAATGTCTGCTAAGCAAGCAGCAGGTCCCGGGTTCGAATCCACGGCCACATGGAATATCATCCCTGGCTCTTCATGTCCATCGCATGGGACAGTAAACCGTGGTGCCTTGTACCTTGTTCCTTTGCAAGGGCAAGTAAAAGACCCCATCCAAGTGAGGAACATGAGTAGCTTGAGATGGCCTCTTCCCTACTTACCAGGGCCATAATGCTATGCCTTTGGCCCTGACGGAATCTAATAGAGTTAGTTTGAGGTACATTAGAAAATGGAACTCCTTTTAGTAGACACCTCTGCTACGATGGTACCTCTGTAGTCAGGACACCAAACCCCAGTACCAAACAGGTCATTTCTATTCATTTTGACCTCTGTAGTCAGGACACCTGTCAACTAAGGACACTGGTCAGTCCTGAAGGCATCCTATGAGGTTCTGCTGTAACTTTTTTGCCCCACCCCCACCCACCCCTTGCCATTTGTAGTTCGCACTCCACAACATACCATGTACAAAAAGGAGAAAGCCATCGTCGTGATGAGCACGCCAAAGAAAGCTTCCAGTTTCCGCAACCCGGCACTTTCTAAGAACAGGAATGTGAAAGTATCAGCACCAGTTATAAGTACGCCTGCCCAGATAGGAACTCTGGAAAGGAACAAGAAAAGGGCTGAAGGGAGACTTTACTTCCATTAAGCCGAGCGTACATCACACTTGTGACTGGATACAACTACCGGTAGTCGCCAATGAGCTACCCGGTGACTGAGAGGAACTAGCTGAAACTGGAGGCAACTAATCAGAAACAGTCGATGTACGCACCTTTGCAACTCGCTGGAACAGAGAAATCGCCACTCGCCGCGAGTTGCACATGTTCAACTTTCTAGCAACTGGTTGTATCCAGTTTTGTTGAGTCACGGCAATGTACATGTATCGGTACACAGGCTTGAGACAAGTGATCAGTGCCAGTTTCCTGAACGAAATCGAGTCTCAAAGCACCGGATACCACCTGAGCTGCTGCCAGTCCTTCACAAGGCTATGAGACCTCTACCTATGCTCTCCTAACACTTTGAAAGTATCGTAAAATTCAATACAAAGGGGCTTTTACCAACCAGTGGCCATATTCACGAAGCCTTTGCAACTTTGCGTTCACGCAAATCACGCAAAGTTGTGAAAGCTTCGTGAATATGGCCCCTGTCATATCATATCATAGACGTTCCAAAATGGCCCACTAAGGGTCTTCGACGTAAAATGAAAATGGATGCTTGCAAACGATTTCATCAACTTACGTTCCATTTGAGAGTAGATTGATAGCAATGGCTGAACCTATGACCTCCTGAATATCACTACCAATGATTGCAATCTCCATCATGAGCCAGAGAACTATGCGTGGAGCCTTGCTGTACTCCAGACGACATACCTCAGCTAAATTCAACCCTGAAATATACAAAGGCTAGGTATAAGATGTAAAATACAATCCCTCTTTACCTGTAGAGGTAGAGGTCTCATAGCCTCGTGAAGGACTGGTTGGGGTCGAAAATTTGCAAACATTCTGGAAATTGACTTTTTATTTATCATATATTGTGTGTCGATTTTTGTGCTTGCCTTCTCTTTGGACCTCTTTACCTGTGATATACAATGAAATCTCTTTATTGAGACATCTTTCAGAGTGCTGTCCTTATTGACAGGTGTCTTTAATACAGGGGCCAAAATGAACAGACATGATAAATTGGGGACTGCGCTGCTGTCCTTAATTGAGAGGTGTCCTCCTAGCACAGGCGTTTGCTGTCAGGGCGATTCTGCAGTTGTCTCCAAGTACAGCATACTGGCTTTACGCAACTCAGTGCACAATGGGGAACCCGCACACTAATGTCACAACGTGGCGCTGCGAGCGATGTGACCGAAATCTCTTTTTTCTAACGTTATTTCCATTTATTTCTGGCGTGAAAATAAACCATTTGTGTGGGTCGCACGGCAGTAAAACTTACATCATCGTGTAGCAGATGAAATTTTCTTTTAACCCTTAAGCGGTCAGAGCCTCCGTGAGGCTATGCGAAAATGTCAAAAATCTCAAACTGTGCCTTTATTAATGATATTCAGGCTGAGAAATGTACACAAAAAAGGTGTAACACCTTCTAATCTATCATTATATGAAGTTTCAGATGAAAAACAAATTATTGATGATATTTATGAGGAGTTATTAGCCAAAAACCCAAAAAAATCTTGCCAACCCCCACCACACCAGTCCAACCTGCTTGTGTGTAAGCCTACACTGTCTGAGATGAAAGTAGAAGCACTTTCCCACCTTTTTCCACAGTTCAAATCCTATTTCATGCCTCAAAACGCTTGTTTTTAGAAAAAATACATACTCCTAATTATCTATGACGTCACTGGTTCAAGACAAAAGAGATAATTAGTTGATAATTATCTCGAAAAAGTGAATTGCAACATAAAGTTTTGGTGATGCCATTTCGTGGCTGGCACACCACAGAAGTACCAGGAATGCTTCAGGTGGACTTGTGGCGCCTCACTGTGTTAGGAATTGGAACTGAATTCCTATGTCGACTTTTGTCGACAGGTGACCGGTTAAGGGTTAAACTCATTCCTTTTTTTCTTAAAATTAAGAGATCCGATAGCGATAAGGACAACGTCATTTGTGTCATTCTTCCTGTAGAAAAATGTACAGGAAATTTTTTCATGACGCAACGTCAACACCTAAAACGACGTCAATGACGTCGTTTCGGTACAATCGCTCGCAGCGCCGACCTGTCGGGCTAAACCGCAGGGCGGGTTCCTCATTGCAGGGCAGTAAAATTCTAACTACTGTTGAGGTTGACTTCTTATTTCCGAAGGAGCGAAAGTTGAGGCAGAGCACTTCAATAAGACTCTGTTTGGAGTCTAAGCAGCTGGGGCATTAAGACCTACCTGTGACGCATCCAAGGCGGGCTGCCAACAACTGCAGACATAGCCCCATCACAGTCGACCACATCAACACCCATAATAACTGAAGTAAATAAACGTAGGGATAGAAATGCTCAAGTGATACCAGAGACAGCAACTTTCCTGAGGTTGCAAAGTGATATCGGAGAGCAACTTGTCCTCAGTTGCAAGCAATACAGAGACAGCAACTTGCCCTAGGTTGCAAGCAGTATCAGAGACAGCAATTTGCCCTAGGTTGCAAGCAATACCACAGAGACAGCAATTTGCCCTAGGTTGCAAGCAATACCACAGAGACAGCAATTTGCCGTAAAGGTTGCAAGCAACTCTAGATACAGCAAATTGTCCCAGGTTGCAAGCAATACAGAGACAGCAATTTGCCCTAGGTTGCAAGCAATACCAGAGACAGCAATTTGCCCTAGGTTGCAAGCAATACCAGAGACAGCAATTTGCCCTAGGTTGCAAGCAGTATCAGAGACAGCAATTTGCCCTAGGTTGCAAGCAATACCACAGAGACAGCAATTTGCCTGCCTGAGGATGCAAGTGGTCCACACCTACCTTATACTTTGCAATAGCTCCAGACTGTAAATCAGACTCTATATTTCCCGGATCGAGGTATGCTATACTCATTAAGAACCCAGGCCCTGTGAACATCCATAGTTTCTTGAAGCTGAACTTGTACTGAAAGAAGCAAAGTCTCAAACTCAAAGACGATTCTGATAAGTTTGTTCTAAGTTGATCTCAAGGCCCTGAAGAGTCAAGTGTCCCCCTCACTCCCACCCCACTCGGGCTACGCTTTCATCCGCCTGAGACCCCCGTGCAAAAAATCCTGGATCCACCCCTGAGAACACTCACACTTTCTGTTTCGGGAATTTCTATCTGTCCTGGTGAGATTTCGAACCCTCCATCATCATCATCTTTTTCCTGTCTCCCTGCTGCTGCCTTCTCATCTTGGCCACCAGCCGTGGGGAGTAAAGGTGTCGTCTCACTAGCCTCCTTGTCTTCAACCATTTTCCTCCCAAGAATTATGTTTTACTGAAAAATAAAACAATTAGACAAGTAGAGAATGCAGGTCATATTTCTTTCTCAAATGTTACAGAAATCCCATTACATAAGTACTCACTGGAGAGCACTCAGTGAGAGCTTTCCAGTGAATACCTATGTGACAGGGTTTAGTATTTAACGTTCTAGTTGTTTTGTACAGTTCAAATTTGACAAATAGGGAAATAGGGCCTACCGTGTGTATACTCTATCTCCGGAACTTTAAGACCAGACAATGGGGAACTTCTAAGCCCGCCCAAATGGCATTCAGCCCATTTATGACCCTGTTGTACAATTTCTCAGTTAAACCCAAGTTCTGCTCGACGGCGCTGAAGTGAATGGTTGATGAACATGAATTGACTGGCTGGGGCGGAGCACTCTGTCTTAAAGTTCCGGAGATAGAGTACCGGTATATACCCTGGAAGTGAAATGGTAAAAGCTGAGAGATAGGAAAAATTTTCTTCTGTGAAAGAGAACTTTGTGTCTGACGTAGGCAATCTCAGCGGAGCTTTCCTACTAGGCCTAACATCACAATAAATATCCCACTTGGATATCAAAGTTGACAAGTCTCATTCTTTGACTGATAAGTGCTGATATGAAACATAAACTTGTGCCAGGATGCTAAAAAGTTCCTACATGTAGGTCTTAAGTGATGTATGCAAACGTGACAATTTGATTAACCACAGGTTAATGAAATTAATTTTTTATCGGCAATAAATAAATTTAAAGACATGACAAGTTAATTGCTTACCTCTACCAAAGAAATAGTCCGTATAGTAAAGAACAAACCAGTTTAGTGAGAGGATGTGAGCTTTGTAATGAAATGCAGCTGATTCTACAGGAAAGATTACCCAGGCCAACATAACATATCACAGGATTGGAATAAATGAAGTGTGTGACATAAATAGGCCTACTTGCCATCAAGGCCACTAGAGTGTTGTTGTATAACCAGCGGCGGAAACGGAGGGAATTACTATTTGGGTCAACCACGCGTCTGGATTGATTGATTTTTTCCACGAATGAGGACCCCAACCCACTGCCTTAATAGGTGTCACTAGTGGTTAAAACTATTGAAACGAAAGGGACATCCAGGTCCTGATCAATTTCTCACACAAAGGGCGTCCTGGCTATGATGTGCTGCCCTCTATCATGTACATAGTTATTCACATTACTCATTCAGCATCACTCTTCTTGAAGTTCTACCATGATGGGTCTGGTTCACTCTACGCTACAGACTGAAGTTTGAAGGTTTAAAAGAACTTCATAGATCAGTCTTACACCAAAAAACTTTCCAGTATCATCAAGCACGCCAGAGAATAATATTGATCTAAGAACTCCAAATCAGTAATGTCGGTGGGACGTGGCCAAATTTTTCATGTTTACGGTAATTTCCAACACGAACACACGACATGTCCACTTTTGAGAACATGAAAAATAAGAAAGCCTCGATCAATAATTTCAAGTATCAGCCTTGAGACAAATAACGATCAATAATCAAAAGTCAATGGTCAGACAGGACAGGTCCATTTTTTAATGAGGTCAAGGAGTATAGCAGCCGTTAATGAATAGTACAGTTTGACCTATTAACTCACATATCCCTAGAGTCCAGCAGATGGCCTCTTTTTTTCAAAGTTTTCTCACATCCTGTGATACAGATTGAAAATTGAAGAAATGTTGTTCCAATCAACCATCTGAGCAATGTTTCTTTTTTTTCCATTCATTGCGAAGGCTTTCAGAAAACTTGAATAGAAGATACGGTCTGCCCAAACCTGGTAGACTCGGGACCCAGTCGTTGTGTCGCTCCGGCCGCCGCACTCCATTCCACAAACCCAGTCGTTGTGTCGCTCCGGCCGCCGCACTCCACTCCACAAACGACTGGGAAAGCAAGCTGCAAAATCAGCGGCTAGCGTACCGACAACAACAACGGCCATCTCGACCAATGAAATTGCCCGAAAGCAATCTACTAGGGGAAATCTGGCACACTTTTGATTGGTTGTTATTGATGAAATTTACCAGAGCCTCTCGCCCGTCTAGAATCTTTTCAAAGTCACTAGCAGGATATTTTTTTATTCGTAAGTACTACGGTACTTATCGCACACAGCATCGAACTTAGGTACCAGGATACCGTCCTTGGCCTCGAAGAAAGTTCCGATAGGCCTATAATCAGCTGATTTGAATCTTGCAACGAGCAGACGACGGCCGTTAAAGACGCAGTTTCTGATTGGCTGAACTCATTCACATCCGTTGTTGTTGTCGGTACGCTAGCCGCTGATTTTGCAGCTTGCTTTCCCAGTCGTTTGTGGAGTGTAGTGCGGCGGCCGGAGCGACACAACGACTGGGTCCCGAGTCTAAAACCTGGGGGCAAATGAGTAAAGTGCAAGCAACGTATTGGAATTAATACGCACCGGTAGGCTAGGCTCTATTTGTTTCGCTTCCCACGGGCATGGTGTCCATCACTTTCTGAACTTCACCTGAAGACGGCATGAAATTTAAATCTTCTTTCTGAGTGTCCGTCCTGAAAAATTAGAACCCGGAACTGAAAATCAGAGAGGACCCATCACAGCCAAACCCATCTTAAGTTGCACAAGATATGAACCAGGATGAACCAAAATAACACCAGGAAAAGGAAGAAATATACCGCCTACTGGCACTCAGATTTGACAAAAGACAGAAAATAAGCCTAGGCCTGCTGAAATTGACAAAACGCTGGTCTCAACCTGCCAACTTCAGAGCAACTAAGCACTCGTTTTGTAGTGACGGCAATTGTTATGTCCCTTTAGGCCAACAGAAGTCTGAGTTCCGTGCACTTACTTCCCGAAGAAGTGAATGTCCAAGATGAATGGAGGCAAACAATGAGTCGATCAAATCCAAACAACAGTCCATGCCACTATCACTGACATGACTGATCACGATACAATCAGATAGTGACACTTGACAGGGTCCGAAGTACGAACCTGTTTCAGGTGTCAACCACAATAAATGAGAAAGCAGGCAGCAGCAGAACTGTCCTGAACAGCATGCAACTGCAACTGAATAAGGCCAAAAGTAGGTAGGCCTACCGTAATATAGGCCTAAATAGGTCTACAAATAATGACGAATAAAAATAGAATCAAAGATTGTGGAACGGTAGGCCTAGGCTTACAATGAATAGACTGAGACAACCAACGAGCACGTGAGAGATGTGAGAGTGGTGAATCACTACCTTATTATTTTGCCTTTATTTTGCCATTCATTTACGGGTCATGAAGTTTGCCCCGACCTTTTATTATCATTGATGCTATTGTATAACATCTAGTGAATTAAGGCACGTGATTCACCTCAATTAAAATTCTTTTATTGAACCACTTTTATACTATAGGCCCAAAATGTTGGCAATACACAAATAGGGATTTGGGAGAAAAATGATGATAGACCATGTAAACTAGGCCCAGGGCAATGTGCCAAGGGGGTGTAAAGTTGTGTAATGCACTTGCCTTGGTTAGCCATAGTAGGCCTAAGTTAGTCTAGTAGGCCTACTGTAGAGGGGGCTTAGCACTAGCAGCAGCTGTACCGGTAGACCATTGTAGACCTACCGGTACCGTCATTATATCTGCCAGGCACCTTGTCAGATTGTGTTTCTGTGGGTGAGTCAGTGTGTCCCCTTTATTGTTTGGGAAACGCTGGAAGATCGACATGTTTCTCTGTGTGCCCCAGTGTGTCCCCTGCTATTGTCACTAGTCGCTGCTTATTCCGTCAGACAATAGGGAGGTTTTGCAAGCGCCCGCTTAGGCCATACGACGACGTTTATCTATTGTGTGGGTATACGACGACGTTTATCTATTGTGTGGGTATACCCACACAATAATAGACATGATAGATAAACGTCGTCGTAGGGCCTAACCGGGCGCTTGCGAAACCTCCCTACTGTTAGGGGAACACTCACAGATAGGGAACACTGGCAGATGTTACACCGGTATCAAGGTCAACACCACCAGTAGGCCTATTTTGGCTTAGGCCTAGATCTATAGGCCTACCGGCTACCGGACCGGTAGGCCTAGGTCTAGCTAGGCCTAGTAGGCCTACCATGACCAATGACTAGATTCAGGAATTAGGCCTATAGACATCTTCCCGGCTCAAGTATAGTATAGCGGGCCAAGCCATGGGAGGTAATATGGTACTTCGTTGGTATAGCAGATCATGAATTTTTGTACTTGTCTGAGTATCAAGTGTTTTTAAAATCATTGCGCTAGTTTGTCTTGAGTAATAAGTGTGTCAGGTGGTGGTTGGCTTGATAATGGCATATTGTGTGTGTTAGTGATATTCTGACTTGGTGGTATTATTTTCATTTGTAATTTTCAAGTTAGTCTTTGTAGTAATGCGATGCATTCCATCGTCGGCATCGTGATTGTCAATGTGATGTATTTTTATAAGGTAGAACAATAAAGGTTTCTAATTTTATTGGATTTATGGTATTGCAGTGTGTATGTTTTCGTATCTCAGTATATGCTACATTATGATGTTGTGGATGATGGAATAGGGACTTGGGAGGTCGGGAGGTTTGGGAGGTGGTCTTGTGGAAGTCGTCTGAATGGGAGTTCGGGAAGTCGGGAGGTTTGGGAGGTGGTCTTGTGGAAGTCGTCTGA
>NMRB01005507.1:0-17100 GCA_002633025.1 Notospermus geniculatus
GTGGCACACCGTAATGTTTACAATTCGAACTAAGAGCACCTTTAAGTTTCATTAGGCGCTGATGCAGTGGAAGATTTAATCTGGAGGTCAATTTGAGTGGTAGAATCAAGATTCTTTGATCACCGAAGAAATTTTTCGACAAGATTTCTATAACCTGTCACTTGTGCCACTTAATAGAGGATTTTACAGCAACCGCTTCGTCTAAAAACACCCTGAAACTGAAATAAAATGCTTGGATTCTCATTGAAGATTGAATTTTTTTGATTTGAATTTGCTTTCAAAGGAGGTGAGTTTAGCTTCAAGAAACTCAGTGTACTGAACGTTTTGTTTTGCTTTTTTTGCGACATCGCTCGCTTATGAATTTTTGACATCATGAATTCGGTCAAACCTTGGAGGAATTATACTGACAGTATATACTGTCAGTATAATTCCTCCAAGGTCAAACCATACTTTCATTTCATTTTAAAGACAACCAACCGGTTTTAAAATCTTACTTCGAATTATTTTGTTTTCTTTTTATCAATGGTAATGGGCAAAAATTCGTCTCATTCTGGTACCTGTACTTCTTTAGAAATAGAGGGTCTCTAAAAATCTGAGATATGTTGCGTGTTTTGGAGAGGGTATTGATGTCAACCATATGGACCATTGCAGCGATTGTCGTCCATTTCTGGTAGGATTTGGACTCTGGTTCCCCGTCCTCCAACCACTACAGATTCACTAGGTAGGTGGTACGGTACAGTACTTTCACTTTTAGCATGTATCAAACACTCTTTCCTCTTCACCCAGATTCGAGTAGCATACGCGCACTACAAGCGAAAGATGAGCGTCTCTGTCTCATCCAGCAGCGGCCGAACGACCAAGACAAGACTGAGCACGTCCAGCGGTAGGAATGACTCCATACCGATGCACGACTTGGAAACCATCGGGGAGACTGGAAATGCAACAGTGGTCACCGACGGGAGTTCACTGGAGCAAGTGAATCCCCGGATGACAGGGAACCTCAATGGCCAGTAGCGCGCGCCTTCGTGATGGTGGAATTACATCAGCTGGGTCTAGAATTGATTAACTCCGGCTACGTTGCTCTTCATAGCATGGAAAATCGTAACAAACATTTCTATGGACATGAAAAACAAGAAAAGGTGATAAGTTTAGAGACAGCAGAGCCGGCAGATCCAGGATTTGTTCGGGCCGGCGGACGCTGAGAATGGCGCGTGACCACTAGCGGCCGTTGAAGGCAGGCGCCGTCGATTTGGTAATATTCTCTTCCAGAAAATTGTAAAATGTAATGCTCCGATGTGCGATTTCTGGCCAATCCTGACCAAAAATCATTGGTTACAGAGGCAGGGGCGGTCCCTTAGTGGACCCCGCCTGGATGTGTATCACAAAAAGACAAAGAAGCGGGAACTGGCAAGATCACACAGGAATGTTGTGATCGGAGGAGATTCTGACAACGAATGCTTTCACGGCATCAAGGCATTTCACTTATGTATAAGCTTGGAGGAATCCTCCAAGGTATACTTANCCCCCCCCCCTGGATCCGGGCCTGGCTCCGATGTGCGATTTCTGGCCAATCCTGACCAAAAATCATTGGTTACAGAGGCAGGGGCGGCCCCTTAGTGGACCCCGCCTGGATGTGTATCACAAAAAGACAAAGAAGCGGGAACTGGCAAGATCACACAGGAATGCTGTGATCGGAGGAGATTCTGACCGGTTCATAAGAAGACCGGAATACACCGAAATCCGCCGGAATACTGCCGAAAACACGATACAAATGGCTTAATTTCACTCTGACTTATGTTGTACCTGATATTTATTACATGATACGAGGCAGGAGAGGGCAAGATCAGCCTCAAAATTCACAAAGGCAACTTCAGAAACATCGCAAAAGGTGTTTTCGGCGGCCAGCGGTCGCCATCTTGCATCCCGCGTGTTTGTATCCAAATCCAATATGGCGGCGGTCAATCGCCGAAAACACCCGCCGGGCGATGTTTCTGTTCAAATCGGTCGAATCTTGAGACTGATAAATGAATTTTTACATTAGATTGATACGATACATTGCCTCACTACTATCATGACTGTATAACATTGAAAAGAAGCCTTTTAACCCTGTTTTCAGTGGTATTTCGGCGTATTCCGGCGTATTTTGGTGTATTCCGGTCTTCTTACGAACCCGATTCTGACAACGAATGCTTTCACGGCATCAAGGCATTTCACTTATGTATAAGCTTGGAGGAATCCTCCAAGCTATAATTAGTAAGTGAAACTTATGTACATTATAATACATATAACATAACATAACTTCAACAAAAACATTTTTGCTTGATATGGTCAAGACATTCGTCGTGGATACTGGGCCCTAATATCGGCCTTACTGTAAATAAACTCTGTGACTATCACGTTAAAACTACGACATTCCTTGATATATTGTTGTGTAGAATAGAAGTGGTGTATTTTTAGGACTGAACCACGTGTATTTATGTGAAATCATGGAGGTATAAAATAGTCTTATTTATAACTCCATGGTGAAATCATGTCCTCTACCTTTTGTAAATATACGACACTATTTTTATAATAAACTGCCTCTTCCTGTCTTAGTGTGCCCCAACACACCTCGACTGCGTAATCGCCACATTCATGAACCTGTAGTCAGGCATTCTCATTCTGTGTATCTTCGTTTCGTCGGCAAAGCATCATAAAAGGCGCGGTCGGACCGTTTGCCCAACGAAAGTCAGCGCCACCTTTCGTCGGGCAGAAGAATCAAACTATGGGTACTTGACAGAAAATGTCACACCAGCACAAAATTTAGATTGGATGGGCTTTCAAAACATGGCATGCATCATGAATACAAATAAGTGTAAGAAAATACTGGAAAAGGCGAAAATGTCAAATGAAATAAGACAAAACTACCATGAACATTCCAATACTGACAGATCTAAGATTCTTTATTTTGTATACAATTATACTATTTACAAATCCCTCCCTTCCACTGGCAGACAGCATCCTCCCAAACAGAGTTGCTATGTGTATGTCTGACAACATCAGGCGCGGATCCAGGGGGGAGCACACCCGGCCCGTGCCCCCTCTATTTTGTGGAAAATCTTAAAAATTGACCGGGAAATTTCGAAATTTTGAAAAGATGTTAAAATTTGACTGAGGTTTTCCATGATGTGCGCCGGCTGTGCCCCCTCTTTCCCATGATTCTGGATCCGCCCCTGAACATCATGCTGCACGCGTGATCCAGACACTGGACATACTTTCTGGTCACTTTTCCCGCCACTGAGAGGTGGCCAAATATGATCAACACTGGCATCAGACCACACTTTGACTTTCATGTGAAAACTTGAATTCTTGTCCAGGTGTCACACATGAAGGTTTATAAACCCTGCAAAATTCCCCTTAAATCAAATGAATCCAAGACTGGCCCATATCAGATATCAGTTTGAACCCCTTGATCAGATCCTGCTACAAGATGACAGCAGGTTTTACAACAAGCTGAATAGACAATATTCAGGGGCGGATCCAGAGGGGGGCACACGCTTCCCTTTCGGCCAACAAATCTGTAAAACCGGCCGTGAAATTCTGGAACTGGGTGCAAATTTCAATGTTCCCAGCACAGGGTGCCCCCTCTTTGCCCAAATCCTAGATCCGCCTCTGATATCGGACAATTTTTAAAGTGATGTACAAGGAAACCACAACCCCTTCTGCAAATGATGCTTGGCCTTCCGTCGTTCAACTATCCCCCCCCCCCCCCCCNCACTGGTTGTAACCAAAACTTCCAAGTTCCAAACCAACTGCAAAAGATCTGAATCGAGGAACCAAATGGTGGGAAGTCTTGGAACTTTGTTTTAAAAACCGACCTCTTAAAAAATACAAGTATTTGCTTCATTCCCATCTGGACCTTTTTCGCCGCTTTCCGTCCGACTGATTGCCGACTGAGTGTGAGAATGCAGGAGGATCTTCAATATGTGACGTTCCCGGCTGCCACTGCTGGCCAGACGTTGACACAAAGTTGGTTTTGAATTGATTCTGAAAAATACAGACAATAAGCAAGGAACGTGTGGTAAGTACCACATAGAAATCCAAGTTCTTCACACATTTCGTTCTTCTTCTCAAATGCAAGTACATGTACATGTATCTTCATGAGTGAAGGCACCCACAAAGGAGATGTATCTTCATAAATACATGTATCCTCACGAATACAGGTACCCTGGTATCTTCTTGAGGCATCCACATATCTTCATGACGACATGCACATGAATAAATATCTTCACAAATACAAGTACCGTACCTTCCTGAATATGCATGGATAGGTTCATGAATCGCGATTTCCACATTGGACTTACCGTAAAGGCTTGTTTCATGGCTGCAACTCTGTCACTCTGAGGGCCGCTGCTTCCCCTATCATAGACTGTAAATCCACCCGTTCTGGGAGGTGGAGGTGCATTATGTGTATGGGCTGGTCCTGCTCCACTGTCAGACTAGAAAGAAATGGACTCGATTACCCGGTACAGTAACAACACTTTTGGCAACTTGACTAATCTATAATGAGTGAATCTTAACTTACAGCTCCCAGACCAGGTCTTTCTCTGAATCCTAAACCCTTGCCTCCGATATTCATCTTCTTTGCTTTTCCATGTTTGAATCTCGTCTTCTTAAACCAAGGATTCTGCAAAAGAAAAATATATCTTATGAACATCTTCGTATCCAAAAAACAGCCCAAAAACGACACACAGTACACAATAAATCGGAAAGTCGTCTCCGAATGAACATCTTCATGATGGCATTGGGCAATCATCAGGAACTGAACATGCATCTTCTAAATGCAAATTGTGCATTCATGGATTTCATTCTGAACCGTGGAATGAAGCTTGTTACTATTATTTTTATTTTCCATATATTATAGTGCCCTTCCCAGCATAAATACAGCTCAAGGGCACTTTACAATGGATTATACAAGTAATATAGACTGATAAAAAGAGGAACCTCACCTGTAACGCTAGGTCAATAAATGAGGTTAAGAGACCAAGGGTACATTTGTACCAATTAAGCATCACCACCTCGAGCGATTACAAAACCTGCCCTGCTAACAGACACAGAAGACACATGCCCGTAACCTAACAGTACACTTTGGTAAGCTAGAAAAGTTACACATTCACTCATACATTGTACAGTGGAACCTCTCTATTAAGGACACATTCGGGACTGACATATGTGACCCGGCACGACAAAATGAGTCGGAATGCGCACATAAGAAGGCCCAACATGTCCAAGGTGACACCAACGGTTCGCTGATTTCAAGATTGTCTGCCCATTGTGAAATTTGACTTGGTCGATTTCTGTGGTCGCTGTCTGGTTCCACCTTCGGTCTTCTTCTGTGCGACTTCCGACTCATTTTGCTGTGCCGGGTCACATATGCTGTCCTTAATTGAGAGATGCCCTGATTACAGAGGTTGAAATAAATAGAAATGATCAATTCGGGACTTTACTTTGGTGTCCTGAATAGAGGGGTGTCCTCCTGGCAGAGGTGTCCGTTAAGGGAGGTTCCACTGCTTTCTGAATGGTCTGTAGGTACCACTACAACAGATCGCGAGACGATGACGACAACAGCAGCAACAACAACAACAACTTCTCTCTTACCTGCCCTTCCAGTCCTACCAATCCTATGTATGTGCGTATCAATATCACGTGCCACGTCATAGTTAACCACTGTTTTTATAGACGGGATATCGAGACCACGTGCCGCTACGTCCGTCGCCACCAAAACTGGGAAATCTTTTCTCTTAAAACCAGAAATGATGTCATTTCTTTCCACTTGGCTCATGTCTCCATGGAGAAGGCCAAGTTTATAGTCATTTTTTTGAAGATTTTCGGCAAGTTCCACTGAGTTGGCTTTTCTAGTTACGAAGATGAGCACGCTACCAACTGAAAAGGGAGACAATACAAAGTCTGAAAACTGTGTTTTGATTGGTACTTGACAAAATGTCAGCATGAAGCACTTTGTGAAAATGACGTAACAGTTTCACTGCCCCCAGGCCCCTCCCCAACAACCCACCCGTCCCCTGCTCCCAGAGGCAGGCAATTTTATCCCAATTTTTCTCTGGACAGAATCGGTTAAGGTGACCACCACAATCATGAGAATTGATACCTGTCGTGAACTTGACCAGCCGATCAGTTATCCACGTCCATTTTGACGTCGGCTGCATGACCTCAACAACCTGTGTGATGTCCTCATTAGCCTCGCCAAGCTCTCCCTGGATGACTCGGATTGGGTCGGTCAGAATATCCCGCGCCAAACGTTCCACTTTTCTCTTGAAAGTGGCACTGAAGAGTAGTGCTGGAAGAAAAGAGAGTGAGGTGACGTAATGTACCACAGTTTTCTGGCCCAGTGGTTGGTCCCTTGGCCTCCGAGCTGCAAACTTAAGCAACATTAAGCATTGGGTCACACAGTAACATTAAGCAGTACACTACTTTATAACCTTACTTGCCTACACTTGCCTACCACCTCAAGAGACAAAATTCGTTTGTACTTACTCTGTCTGTCAGGTCGTACATGATTGGCTATGGATCGAACCTGTGGTTCTGGAAAAAAATAGATGTAACAGTAAGGATGAATCTATTCAGTATTTTAATCAAGTGAAATCGGGACTCTAGGAAAAATATCTTCTTACCAAATCCCATATCGAACATTCTGTCAGCTTCGTCGAACACAAGGAACGTCACACGCCTCAAATTGGTGGCTTTTTTCTTTACTAAGTCTATTAGTCGACCCTGGAATTCATAAATGGCTGACAATCAAACGATGTAGGCAGAGCATTTTAATTACGTATTCAGGCGCAATCTGTGGAGAATTCTCTCAATCAGCTTATCGTAAATTCTTCATAAAATGACCTTCCTGTTGTCTGCACACTTCTGCCGAAATTGCAACCACAACCTCAATCTGCAACCGGGTGACGTGACGCAGTCCATGATTCAGCAATGGTCAGCTCTTACGCAACGTCTCTGTCGTGGGGTTGTCTGCGTCACGTCATTCAGCTTCAGATCGAGGTTGTGGTTGAGGTTTCGGCGGAAGTGCACAGATCTTTGTCGTTTACGTCAATTTGAGAATGGGCTATTGACATGCGAACATCCCAGCCAGTATTGACACATATCCTTGTTGACTTACCGGTGTAGCTACAATGATCTCGGCTCCCTCCTCGCAAGCTTTGCTCTGTTCCCACATACTTCCCCCACCATATGCACATACAACATTTATGTTGTACACCTTGCCAAATTTCTTTGCCTCGTGGTAAATCTGTTGTGACAATTCTCTCGTTGGGGCCAGAATAAGACCAATAGGACCATCTCCTGGCTCTATCTCTTTCTGAAAACAAGGACTACAGGTATTATGTTTCTCATGCTCTGATGTAGAAGGCGGGGAAGAAAATTCAATGAGTTCTAGTATTACTAGTAATGTGAAGTCGAGTTAACCCAATAGAGCCGCCTATTTTTTGCATTTTCCATCTGTAGCTTACACCACCCTGAACCGCCACGAAATGCCACTGCATTAAGCTGAACAGAAAGTTGTACAATGAGTCAAGGTGGTTTAAGGTGGTATCGGTGTCTGGCAACATAGCGGTTTGTGGCGCTGCCAGCAGTAATTGATGATTTTGATTTCTACATTAGAGGTGATGGGTTTTTTGTCAAAAAGTGGGTGTGGTTTTATAGACGGCTCACTGCAGGGCAGTTTAGGGCAGCATGGGCTCTATTGGGTTAAACAATGGAGTTGTGTCTGGTGCCAAGGCCAACCACTGAGTGACATTTCAAACAGTCTAACCTGATCCATAATGTGTACAAGCATAGGCCATATAAACGCTGCAGTTTTTCCACTCCCAGTTTTTGCTATTCCGATGATATCACGGCCCATCAATGCCACAGGGACACCCTAAAAAGAATATCAGGAGATACATGTAAGATCGGAGGTGGATGAAAACACCGTTTCCAGACGGAAATTCTTCTCTGACATTACATGCAATGTAGAGCCATCAACAGCATCAGGGGCCTGTTTCATAAAGTTACTTTCAGCTACCGGTAATGGTACCATTAACAAGATGGAAAATGCATTGAAGTTAATGGTACCATTAGCTTGAAGTCACTTGATCAGGCCTTTTCGTTTGACGGGTGCGAAAAAGCATGCGTTTCCCGAACAATAGAATTTCTATCGTTTGCGAGGCGCATGCATTTTCACGCCCGTCAAACGAAAACGCCTGCTTGATGAAACAGGCCTCTGGGCTGGATCCAGACCTTCTGAAAGGAGGGGACGTGAATTCAAGAAGGCAAGGATTCACTACGTATACAAACCTGTGCTTGGATGGGCATTGGCTTTGTGTATTCACTTTTCCTTATTGCTCGCATCAGGGCTTCGTCGAAACCAAAATGACCAAAACTTGACACCGGCTTTGGAGGATAGAAACCAGAAACCTGAAAATATTGGAACAAATGATATTCTGTGCCGTAATTGTTTATTTTCAGCTGCTACACAAAAGCAACTTGTGAGAGACTATCAAAGTTTTTTTCTGACACGTCCCACTCAGATCTTTTGTTGTAAAATCACAAAATCTACAACTACCATGACTACTTACCTTTATGCCGAGTCTTTTCCTCAGGTCCTCCACCTGAACTATTGTCAGTTTGGAGATATCTTCATGTGGTTCATAGAAATTTTTAGAAAACTTTTGGTAATCAATTTCTGAATGGTCGATTGGTGGTAGGGGGTCAATTATCTGTAAGAAGAATTGAAACCATCAGGTTGCTTCACATTGCACAAGTCAGATATTCGAAACTTATTGTGGATTAAATGGAATACAGAAATAAAATGGCGAAGGGCATTTTGTTCACCTGTCGTGAATGGTTGCATTTTATATCTGATCACACGTGTCTCTTGTGTAGTAGTCCCACAGGGGGACTTTTCACCAATTTAGAAGAATCTAGCTCAAATTGTGACTGAACATGTCAAGACTCCAGTCAAGACCACAATAAAGTTGTTGTGGTCAAGCATACCTTGTTTTTCTCGGGAACAATGGGATTTCCATCCTCATCATACTCAAGCTCCATGTCGTCATCGAGTATGACCCCTGCCATCGGATTCTCCTCCATATAACGGAAATAAGACTCCTGGTCATCTTCCTCATCAATGTCGTCACGGATATCCTTTTTTTTCTTCTCCTTCTTGATGTCTTGTCCATCTTGTTGCTTAACCTCTTTCTGTAAGAGCAAGATAAGCCATTTGTACATGTATTTGGTTTTTCCATTAGGGCCGAAGCCATAGCATTATTGCCCTGGTAAGTATAGAAGAGGCTACCTTAAGCTACTCACGTGTTCCTCACTTGATGGGGTCTTTTACTTACCCTTGCAAAGAAACAAAGTACACGGCAGCATGGCTTGCTGTCCAATGCGACAGACGTGAAAAGCCGGGAATGAAATCCCGTACAGCCCAGGCTGGAATCGAACCCGGGACCTACCTACCACTTGCTATCAGCCACGTGCCCGCGGCTATCAGGGAATGGTCATGCTTGAGGAAACTCCATTTCAATGGAACAGCGAGTCAATTCCAGGTTAGTTTCCTAGTCTTCATGCCTGACACAACTGATACATTTCGGGGAAAAGTGCCTTGCTCCATGATATGTGAAAAGAGGGAAGATTCTACTGTATATACCTCAATATCAGCCATGAATGCATCCAATGGATCCTCGCTATCATCACTTTCAGCTTCATTTTTATCAGCCTGATGTAGAACTGGGCTTCCTGGTGCTGGGAGGTACTCCAGGTCATTGATGTTTTGTTCTTCTTCATCATCTTCAAAATACTCTTCTTCACTCTTCACACGACGTTTACCGAATGTGATAGAGCCATAGCCAGCACTTCTCCCAGGCAAAACTGGGGCCATGCCAAGGGGGTTGGAATAGCCTTTGCCAGGACCACTGCCACTGCTGCTGGAGCTGCTGCTGCTGCTGCTGTTTCCAAGGGAAAATCCTGTAAAGCCAAATCCTTTGGCTTTGCCATCACCTCCCTTGTGGAACATGGTGATTCAATTTCAATTGGAGACAGGCCCTGCAATAAAAAAACAAACAACTCAAAAAGAAGTAGGCTTATAATCCTCACTGTCTCAGATACAGACTTCAGTGAAACTGAAAGACAGTCATGACAACAGAATAGCAGTAGTATGCCAAGTACAAACAGGGCAAGGGCCATGGGCCTACTATGCCTACGAATGAATTGAAGGCTTAGCCTAATGCACTGGAGGGCCAGGGGCTAGGCCTATTAATTAAAGTCACTCTGGCCGCTGCTACAGTAGGCCTACTCTGGTCTGGCTGCTTGGCTATAGCTCTAGATAAGGTTAGCTACTAGAGGATAGCCAAAAGGGAAGACTAGGCTACCAGTCAGAGTCAGTACCCGACACGCGACAGGTCAGGTGCAGAAGGCCCCCATCCATCAATCGACAGGCATAGGCTAGCATGGCTAGGCCTAGGCCTAGGCCATGCCCATGGCAATTCAAAACTGTGCCAGTGTGTGTGTCTGTCTGTGCATATGGGTGAAGACTGAACTTCTATCTACTGATCTAGGTAGGCCTACTACTACTACCACGCCACTACTGTACTGAGCTGAGTGAACAGCTGAAAATACTAATTCTAATAGAACCACAAGAAGCCACAAAAACTAAGAAAAACATGAAAGACTGTAGTGTTTTAAAGATATTTGACATTTCAGAAAAGTGGGCTTGGAAAATTTGGTGAGTGGACCTAGCCCTTAAAGAAGGCAAACACCAAAAAGAAAGGTGTTCTGTGGGACAAAATGGCAACTGAGTATTGATTATTGAAATGAACGCAGTGTGATTATTGATTTGGTTTAGCTAATGCTTTTTATTAAGTACTTATGAATATCTTTTGAGAGTGAAAGAGTTGAAAATCTTGAAAAACTATCAGAATTTCATGGTAAGGAAAACACTGCACGTACCACAAGAATAGAGAAATTAACAAGATGCAATGATATTAATAAAAGCAATTTACTTCACTTAATTGACAAAATATGGTAAATAATCAGTTGGATATATTTTAAAACAGTAACTCAGTCAATTAATAAAAGATTAAGACTCTAATTTAGGAGGAAGAGTGGCATTTTATGTTGACCTACTTCTGAATGGGTGCACAGTATGACCTACTTTGCAACCCAAAGGAACACGTGACTATTCCAGACTTCGTCGTCCATGTCGTCACTTGACTGGGGAATTTTCGACCGGGAGGATGATTGTCAACACGGTCATAGAATACCTCTTGGCTAATCCCAGCGTGATTGTTGCTGGGATAGCTTTGTGCACTCTAATAGTCGCATTGTCTTTCTTCCTATCTAGTCCAAGACCGGGTCCAAATCCTTTTGCATTTGACAGGAGGAAGCCAGCGAAAGATGTCGAACTTGACCCTGCTGCCCGAGACAAGGTTCTCAAGCAAGGTAAGCATGTAGCATGTGTAGTGTATAGTGTACTGTAATGCATGTCATGCCTAACACGTTTTTATTACAGAAGAGTTTAGTGGAGCACATGTACTGGTGTAGGTGTCTGTCCTGGCCTACCGCCAAAAGATTCAAAAGTGACACGAAAATGTACCACCTGTAAATGACATTACCACGTGGTAATTTTACACACAAAATGTGTAAAATTTGCCCATTACCACATGATAATGTCATTTACACGTGGTACATTTTCGCAAGGGGAAAGCTGGAAAGGGCAACAAGATTTGCCAAACCAACCCCCAAAAAGCAACGAGACTGAACTCAGAACTGGGTCAGGGACGACGAACAAAAAGGGGCTGAAAGCAAGAAGTTAGAAGAGGCTCGCCCAAGGGTGTTTTCCTAATGAAAGGACATCGCCACACTCTCACTAGTCTCAGCTGTGTCCCACGTCCCAGTATTAAAATTCACATGTCCTGGCTGTTACATAATCTATAGGCCTAGGCGTAGGTGTAATCTCTCAATTGTGAATAGGCCTAGGCTAGGCCTAAAAAAACTTACAAGTTAGGATTTGTTTGGTTTAGGGCCTAGTGCTTAACCAACTGTTGGCCTACACAGGTTCCTCAGTTTGGTCTAGGATGGTTTTTGGACTGGAATTTTTGTCAAATTTATATCCGGGTCCATACAATGCCATATTCATAAACATACTAAAAGTCTAAGTGTGACACTTATCTTTTGTCATGAACAAAGGATAAGTGTCACATTTAGACTTGAGCAGTTTTATGAATAATCTGCCCCTAAATTTGTTTAAAAGTCGCTATAATATTTCTCAGCATGAAAGGCTAGAATCTCAGATCAAGGAAGTGGGCAATTGTTGACCTTCATGGACAACAATTGTTGACCTTCATGGACAACCAGTGAGTTTAATAAAATAGTTTAGAACCAGCTGTGGCTCCATACATGTAGATGCATGAGTGTGTGAACTTCAGACTATGAACTATTATACCAATGATATTGTCGTCATTTGTTTATCATGTGGACATATGCTTTGTAATCCCACTTGACATTTGATATGATAAATGTCATGAATAATGAGGTTAGAGAACAGAAATTGCAGTGTTGTATTGTCTTCCTGAACCAGTTTCAAGATATTGGCAAGGTTGCGTTGCCTTGAATTGAACTTGGTATTATTGTGGGAAATTTTCAGAACCAGGAAACCCTTCACTGACTCAAAACTCAAAATAAAATCCTAAAAAATGTACATTAACTATTTGAAAAGCAAGTGTGTTGTTTGTGGTTCTCTGCCTTTCTTATGCAGGTGTCCAAGGGACACCATATTCCACGTTCCAATTTACCAAGTTCCAAGTCCCACTCAAAATCAAAAATCCAAGACTCTACATGTAAAAGCTTTTAAACCCAGTCTCTATATCTCGTAGGTTTTAGTATGCGTAAAGTCCCAAGTGACCTAGATGCTGTGATAATCGGTAGCGGTATTGGGAGTTTAACCACTGCCTCCCTAATGTCCCAGGTCGGGAAGAGGGTGCTAGTCCTTGAACAACATGACCAAGCTGGAGGATGCTGCCATACCTACATCGAGAAGGGATATGAATTTGATGTCGGTAAGTTGGACTTGAGCTTCGAAATTCTTTTCCAGTGTCGACACATCATTTGCTAGACAACTTTTTCTTGAAATTGGAAACTGTTTTTCCTGGCGGCAATTTGTTTTTTGTTTGCCAGCTAAATAGTGAATCATCTGATTTGCAAGGATGTGTTTAGACTGCATGGAATTTTTTTGCGAAGAAAAGCACAATGTTTACATTGGGAAGTTTCTCACCACCACGATGGTTTTCACACTCTAATCATTTCCTTTTGAACAGGTATTCACTACATCGGGCAAATGTTTGGTGAGACCATGACCAAAGTGTTGACTGATCAGGTCACGGAGGGTCAGCTAGTCTGGGAACAACTGGAAGATGCATTCGACATTGTAAGTACATGTACTGGTAGTTGGCTATAAATAAATTCAGTGGGTCAGAGCTTTAGTCGAAAAAGGAAGTTTAATGGAAAATGACAAAGAAGATTGACATGACTATTAAAGCTCCACTGTATTGAATGTGAAAAACGCAAATCATCGCCGCAATTCTCGCACGACGTCAGCGTAGTGTAAAATGTACTACGCTCTGTCAGAATACATTAGAGCTCTCCCTGCAGTTTTTCCCAATGCGTGCTGAAAACTAGGCCTTGATTCCTTGAAGTGCGTATCAGGCAAGCATTTTGGGGACTTTCACGAGGCTATGGGACCTCTATGTGCACTCTCCTAACTTTTTGAAAATATCGTAAAATTCAATACTGTGGGGCTTTAAGAGTGATGGTGATTTCCACATTTTTTCCAGGTCGCCATTGGCGATCCTGCAAAGTGCAGGAAATATGAATATAGGAGTGGGAAAGACGCCCTCCGTGCTGGTCTCCTCGAGTCCTTCCCCAAAGAACGTGAGGCTATTGATAAATATCTCAATATGAACAAGGTATGTGCAACTAGGATGTCCATTTTGGCCTGAGTATTGGTTGTTCACCAGTGGCCTTCCACACCCTACTGTAGAACGTCCCTTAATGGACACCTCTGACAGGAGGACACCTCTATCAAGGACACCAAAGTCCATCCCCAAATCCGTCATTTGTATTCATTTTGACCTCTGTAATCAGGGCACGATATAATAAAAGGAGTCGTCGTCCAGAGATTTCGCAAATTTTCGACCCCAACTGGGGTCTTCTTCAGGCTGGCACTTCCAAGTCGAAGTGGTAGGTGTACATCATGTAATCAGGGCACCTTGCAGTTTAGGGGAGACGCTAAAGAGTCGGGGCCGTCATCCTCAATTAAGGACGGGATTTGTTAGTCCCAAAGTTGTCCTTAATAGCGAGGCACCATTGCATTATCCCATGTCATTTTTCCAGGACATCAAAAACAACAGCACAATGGAATTTGTCCTCAAGATGTTGTCACCGTGGCTGGCAAAGATCATTGTGAAAACTGGCATCTACAGTCTGTTCTCAAAATGTTTTCACTACCATGGCATGACTCTCAAAGATGCACTTGACAAAATAACCGACAACGATGAACTGAAGGCTGTCTTTGCCTACAACTGGGGTGACTACGGTAGGTGGAATGTCAGAATCACGTTCCTAGCATGTTCCGTATTTTCAATAGATAATGATATGCTTGTAACCAGGAGGAGATTAATCTCCTGTTGTAATTTATATGTCTTTGAATGTTGGATCATTACAACTGTTGTAATTGATATGTCTTTGAATGTTGGATCATTACCAGGGTTTGACATAAGCCAAGGCCATTTTCCAAAACACCCTTGCTGGCCCTCTATTCTAATCCAAAGTGATTGTTGTCCAAGGTCATGGATGGTCAATTTCAGCTAGACCCAGTTTATTATCACATTAATCAAATGAAGGCACACAATAGGCCAAGGGCCAGCCAGCCATGAAGGCAGGACACCCTCCAAATAATGCACACCAAAGTGCAGTCTATTGTATGCACACTGCCATTAAGTTCATTGCCCTTTAATCTAAGAGGGCAGGCATGCATTGTGTCCATCAATTAAGCTTCAGTTCTCATTTTCAGTATTTCCACCAAACGTTTAGCAGTCTTGCGTACGTCTTGATATGTCATCATTTACAATTCCAGGTGTTCGTATAACTAAGTCAACTGGTGATTTTGACATAAAAGCCCCAATCGTGATCTCTGGTGCTGGTGTTATCAACACGTTCCAGTACTTGCTTCCGAAAGAAGTGGCGGTGAAATCCGGTGAGTGTGTTTTACTGCCTCATCTAGACTCATTTCTGACCATTCCTTTCCAAAGAATGCAGTGCCATTCCCAGCAGTACTCAAAGGCGACTTCACATTGGGTCATATGAATAGAGATTAGCAAATGCTTTTACTTCAGATTTGTACAGCATTGCCTAGTGCATTTGTATTGCAAAATTCAAGTAAAAGCATTACTAGTCTTTATTCATATGACCTAATGTAGAGTCTTGTCTAGCTTAGTCTCTGTTCAGTTTCGATCACTCTTAGTGGTGTCATTATCTGAAAGCTTCCAACATGGGACGCATACCGTAGGAATTGGCCACATACGTGGTGTATCAAAATTCGATTTGATATTTGTTTGTTTTTCAGAGATTTATAAACTCCTTTCAAAGAATACTGTGAAGTCTGGGATGGCATTGATGTCAGTTTTCATTGGCCTCAAAGGCACAACTGAGGAGCTTGGCTTGAAGAAACAGAACATGTGGGCATTCCTCAAGTAAGGGACAACAGTTTATGTGTGTTTAACTTTGCACGAAGCCTCTCAGCAAAATTGAAGCAGTTGCTGCTTATGGTGCAGGTGTTGGTTGTGATCACCTTGCATTTACATTGACAAAAGATGTAAGGAGAGAAAAAAATAGTGTTACATTCTCTCCTCCAGTCCTGACCTTGATCGTGAGTTTGATGAATTCTGCGCAAAGACGCCAGAGCAGGCCGTGGAAAGTGAGGTACCACTCTTGTTCTTGTCATTCCCCTCAACAAAGGATTCAACTTGGGAGAAGAGACATCCTGGTATGTGGCTGTTTCAGCTTTCTACATGTACAATTTCAGTTTGGTGGTATAGCTAGTTCGCTAGTGGATCAAGTTCGGTAGTGGGGCAAGTTTGGTAGTGGATCTAGTTTGGTAATGGGGCTAGTTTGGTAATGGGGCTAGTTTGGTACCGTAGTTGGGCTAGTTTGGTAGTGGAGATTTTTTTCCATTTAAGAGTTAGAGATTTTGTTTGTTCTGGAATCCATTAAAGTTTTTACTCTGAAAAGGTCACATAAAGTACATAAGAGATGAACTTTTTGTCTTTCTTTTCTATGTTTTTTGACTCAAAACATTGAAAAAGTGAGGGCTTGCAGAAACAAGTTTACATTAATGTCCATTTTTTAGCCCCTTAAGCCTTCTTACATGTGTGCCATACATGGTCTGTACACCTGAAAGTTTCAGACCCTTGTGCATTCTTTTTAAAGAGAATGAATAGTAAAAACGAAATTTATAGGTGTGAAATTTATTGTGTATTTAGCTTCATGGATTTTCCAGTCAGTATGGACTGTACTTCACTGCCTGTTAAAGCGAATTGATATCGAAAAA
Organism: Notospermus geniculatus; assembly: GCA_002633025.1. Lineage (NCBI taxonomy): Eukaryota > Metazoa > Nemertea > Pilidiophora > Heteronemertea > Lineidae > Notospermus > Notospermus geniculatus. Next base: position 16,646 of record NMRB01005507.1, read on the forward strand.
ATTTGATTTAGAAGTAGAATTTGAAAGGGGACGAATTTTCGGGAAAAAATGTACCGGTAAACAAACTTCTCCAGAATGTCAACAAAGAAACGTTCGTGCATTCTGATTGGCTGAAATTTTGTGTTTACAAACACCAGCCAAATGTAAATAAAATCCGCTATCAATTCGCTTTAAATCAATTCATTGCAATGAATGTTAATAAAATCGGGGCCTGATCATTTCCCCACCCCACAAAATTTAGGTGTTCAGTTTGTAGGACTGTGCTGTCTCCTTGTATACTTTTGTCCCTAGCATTTCCCGGCTAAATATACAACGGGCATATTACGCGGTCATACATGTATGTACAAATTCTGTGAGAGGAGTGTACCCTCTTTGCAGCTTTGGTACTCATTTTTGTTAGGGATTTGGACTCTTCAATGACTGCTGTTGAGCGTTTGACCATCAGTTACTCCAGT
>NMRB01005508.1:3795-15504 GCA_002633025.1 Notospermus geniculatus
CCCGTGTCCTGTATTTCAATATCCGGAGGAGCAGCACCAATGATTTTACCAACTTGTCCAGCAGCATCTTCATCTCCTAGCCAAGCTCTGGAAATGAAAAATACACTTTGCATATCCATTCTTTTTTTTATCACAGTTCAGTCATGAAAGTGATGTGGGTTTTAGGGCTCGACTTGCCTACACTCATGACAGTTGTTTAAATGGAACTATTTGGAGTCTTTGATTTGAGATTCCGTTCAACCTTGGAGGAATTACACTGTCAGTATAATTCCTCCAAGGTTCAACAGAGATTCCCTGACAACACCTTTCCTTCTCGAGTCATCAAGCATAGCACCACTACTAATAAAAATCAACTCACCTCCTGACCAATGTCATGAGGCATTCCAGCTGTGCCTTGGACCGGTCAGATTCAACTCTTGCCCTCTCCAGCTCAGTGCTCACGCCATTGATCACCTCATGGAGGTAGAGGACTTCAGGGTTTGGTTGATTCATCATTATGTCCAATCAGTACAAAGTCAGCAATACCTGATTAGTGAGGTAACGAGAACAGATGTTCATTGAACATGTTATTGTTTGTTGGATTGTTGTTGGAATTGGATGGTGAGTGCATCCGCTTCCTCGATGTTATATGCTAAATAGTGGTCTATCGAGTAAAAATGAAGAAGACGAGGAGTTGAGAACATTTCTGGCCTAGGCCTAGCTAAGCTAGGCCTAATGAGTATAGAAATAAGCTTAAAAAAAGCACACCACTCACACAAGACCAAGTGGTGCAGACAGGCGTACCCTATCTAGGCCTACGCTGCCTGGGCCTAGGCCACACAGCGACAGGCCTCAACTCTAGCTACTCTATGGTCGCGTTCGGAAAGCTTCCCCGAGGAAATTTCTTCCCCAAGCTTCGGGGAATGTGAGCATGCCCAGTGAAGGCGAATTTCCGAACGATATTTGTGCTTCCTCGGGGAAAGTAGGCCTAGGGTAAATTGTCCTAATGTCGGACACTTCTCATTTGCGATGCGGATGGCTGCCCAATCACTGCATGAGTGACATCAGTGTAGCAACAAATCTTTAGAGTCACCATTCAAAAACAAATCTGCATACTGAACATGCGCAGTAGGGCCATGGCGCGAAAACTACGCAGAGTTTTCGACGCAACACCAAAAGTACCTAATGTCGGACGGGGTTGCCTAAATGTCGGACATTCACGTTTTTTTTGACAAATATTTCAAAATGAAGATGCAAAACGATGTTTTTTCAAGAGGAGGAACTTCAATCTAGCTAATCAAAGCCGAAAATATTGCATAAATGTCACAGGTGGACTTTGGGGGGCCTAAATTCAAGGTGTCCGACATTTATTGAGACTTTGTCCGACATTCGGGACAGCGCCATTTTGAATTTGTAAAAACACTGGAAAATGCATTGCGTCCGACATTATGTGCGTGTCCGACATTCGAACACTTTACCCTACTACTGTGCCGTTGCAGTCGTGAGATATTCCACGTTTAGACAATCAGCACACCAGCCTGGAAAGAAAACGAAATGCATGCCGGGAGTTTTCCCAAGTGAAAGTGAGCGACTCGCCGAGTCGCTCACTTCGGCCAGGCCCAGCAGGCTCGAGGAAGCCTTGGCAGCCTGCCAAATACCTTTCTGAAGCTTTCCGAATGCGCTATATGCAATACACAATACATGAATGCGCAACACAATTATGTGACAATAGGCCTACATTGCAGTGCAGTGCACTGTGCAGTAGGCCTACTAGGCCTATAGGCCTTACCAATTACCAGTGCAGTGCTCACTGTCACCAGTCACCAGTCACTGACGTCACCATGCTGACTGTGACATTGATTCAATGCCAATGAATCATGCGGTGCCTATTGACGACACCCACACAGTCGTTTTAGGCCTATGCAGGTCATTATCATGTCAGTCAGTCAGTGTTTTGCAGGTCTGTAGACCTAGCCTAGACCTATCTAAAGACGAACTTTTCCCGCACCCAAATTTTTTAGTCAGTCATGTCAGTCGCCATGTTGTTTATTAGCGACAGGTGCCCGTTGTTTGCGATGCAGAAAGTAAAAGCCATTCCGACCCGGCCGCTCGTTCCGTCACCAAACTCGAGTAACTTTTACAACCACCCGCTGATGAGTCACGTGACAACCTGCGTACTTCAATGCGCAATGGTGTCAAAATGAAGCCAAGGGCATTACATGCATAATGCATCACAAAATGTACAGCAATGAATGATGAGTGATTTGCTGTGACACTTGAGTAAAAACGCCGATTTCTAGGGAATCTATACAAAATTAGGCATGAATATATGGTAGGATGCAAAAAGAAAGGCCAAGGATGGCACAAAGGATGCCGGCCAGAGGCTATGACGGCAAAATCGCCGGTTTGTACGATCTGGAAGAGACGATTGGTCGAGGGCACTTTGCTGTGGTAAAATTGGCCAGACATGTTTTCACTGGAGAAAAAGTGGCTGTCAAAGTGATTGATAAAACAAAGTTGGATGAAGTGTCCAAGGCCCACTTGTTTCAGGAGGTTCGGTGTATGAAATTAGTTCAGCACCCACATGTTGTGCGTCTTTATGAGGTGATCGACACGCAGACTAAACTTTATTTGGTGTTGGAATGGGGCGACGGAGGGGACATGTACGACCACATCATGAAACACGAAGGTTTGGATGAAAACCTTTCTCGTCGATATTTTAAGCAGATTGTACAAGCCATTTCGTATTGCCATAAACTGCATGTCGTTCACAGGGATTTGAAACCAGAGAATGTGGTTTTCTTTGAAAAACAAGGAATTGTGAAATTGACAGATTTCGGATTTAGCAACAAATTTATTCCTGGGAAAAAGTTGGAAACATCATGTGGTTCTCTGGCTTACTCAGCTCCTGAGATTTTACTTGGGGATTCATATGATGCACCAGCTGTTGGTAAGTTTTGGTGTAACGAAACACAGTGATCATTCAGAAAATAGGACTTCTGTTGCCTTGGCTTTTGTATGGGTGAGGCTCATATTTGTGTTATTGTTTTTCCTAATCAGCATTGTTCTATTACCAATACGAAGTTTGAACCTGATGGCCTTGCTGTAGAGAAGTTCACACAAACAATATTTTTTTAAAGAAAGTGTTGAAAGTAATTTGTACAAATCCCAGTTAATAATTAGGCCTACCTAGGCCTATCAGTTTAAAAAACATACCCGTAATGGTAAACTTTTCTATTGCAGATGTTTGGAGTTTAGGAGTGATCCTTTTTATGTTGGTATGTGGTGCGCCACCATTTCAGGAGGCAAACGATAGTGAAACATTGACCATGATCATGGACTGTAAATACAAACTACCAGAACATATATCGGATGAGTGTAAAGAGTAAGTTGACACTTCCTAAGCAAGAAGATATAAAATACAGTTGGCCATGATGACTCTTCCTCTTACACCTGGCATTTATGCCTGGGTTACAGCAGTTTTGGAAGACATTTGCATTCTTGTTTGACTACACTTGGAGGAAATATAATTCCTCCAAGGACTGTCTATCATTCAAAAAGGTGATAGGCCCGTATATTGATTGGTGTTCAATTGGTGTGATTGGTTTTACTGAAGAAAATTGACATCAGAATATTCTCCTTCAGCTTGGTGTCTATATGTCTACAACGGGAACCCTCTAATCGAGCGAACCTTGATGACATCCTCCAGCATCCATGGCTTAATTCTGGTGATCTCCCTGTCTCATCAATCGCCCTCATGCCGTTGATATCAAAGGAATCAATATCAAGTGACGACCAAAAGAAAATTATACAACGAATGGTGGATGGGAAAATTTCTTGGAAAGAGGACATTTTAAAGTAAGTAAACTCTGCAGAAGCTATCATCTCCTGTGCTACTTTGTTGCATTGGATGCAACTCTCATTGGCGTTTTAGTTCTGAATCTTTGACCTGCTTGTGTAATGAAAACATAACTTAGTTCCTTCTGCATATAGCCCATTTTGTGGGACATCTCTCTTTAGCTCGGGCTAAGGCCATACCAATTTGATTGTTAGTTTAACGGATCTTTTTCATCAAAAGTGGCATGCTGCTGGCGAAAAAAAAATAAAAATAAAATGAAGGAGTTGAACTGAAAAACTTCAGTGTGATGCACATCAGCATTGTTTGAATGACAATATTACCCGTCTCTTCATCGGCCATTGATCTACGGGGTTACCACCAGTTCACATTACGGANACCTCCGAAAATTGGAGAGATCCTTGGAAAGAAAGAAATCCTGCGAAATCAATATGTCCTCCACACTCGAGGTGTGTGGAGGTCATAATGACATTACCATGATGAAAAAAACTCAATACAACAAACTACACTTACTGAAATACATTGTGCCAAGCTGTAGCTGTCCATCTACCCAGCCCTGCTCTGCAGCCATACTGAAGTACTTGAACGCTTTAGAATAATCCTGTTCCACTCCTCGACCATAAAGATACATTAGGCCAAGGCCACTCTGACCAATAGGGTTGCCCTTCTCGGCAGCCTTTTTGAAATAGTTATACGCTGTTATGTTGTTCTGCTTTACTGCTTCACTGCCTTCTGAGTACATCTGAAAAGAAGCAGAAAATATTCAGACATTTTGATGTTACATATTCCTCCACGGTATCAGCAATAGACTATCACTCCGAAAGAGTGCAGCACCTGACGAGGCAGCGTCATAACGTCCCGCACGTCATTTCATGATGTCTTGACGTGAGACGAAAAAAAAATCAACTTGTTTCCCGACGTCATGATCGCTGAAACAACAGATTTTTTTCGAGTCACATCATGGTGTTCAGAAATGACGTGTGGGACGTCATGACGCTGCCCCGTCAGGTGCTACACTCTTTTGGAGTGATACAGTCTATTAGTTAATGATTTCCTTTTGAGTACAGAATCAGTATCAAAATACTGCTGAGTCCATCACAATACTGGCTTCAAGCTGACATCACACAATATTGGCTTCAGGTTGACGGGGACTCACCTTTCCAAGGAATGCCATGGCCATAGAATTGCCACCCTCTGCGGCGTGACTGAAGTAATTGAAAGCTCTCTGAAAGCGTAAAGGTTAACTTTGAAATCAGGAATTTTGTTGGTCATTTTCTAATTATATTTACTTATCATTTTCTACAAACTGATGTTTGCGAACAACTTTAACTTTTATACCAATCGCTCATCAAGAATGCTAGAGCACAAGTAAACACAAATTCCCTCCACAGAACCCTAAAGCTTCAAATAACATGAAATAATACGTTGGCCTTACCTCGTGATGAACCTCCACTCCACGACCACCCTGCAAATACAACTGCCCCAACCCAACCTGAGCCTGGACATCGCCATTCTTTGCCTGTAACTGGTAATACTGTATCAAGTCATCGTCCAGCATTCCGCTGTTTGAGCTTGGATTCTCTGCTTCATCGTGGAGTCGGATTCTCTGCACCACAGTGCCACCAGTCAGCGAAACATCTTCAGCAACTGGAAAATTATACAGTCTCTCTATTATGAAATCTGAAACAGTCTGCTTCTTCCATTCTCTTTTGTTGTCATCTTAGGCCATTCCAATTTGATTGTTAGTTTAACGGATCTTTTTCATCAAAAGTGGCATGCTGCTGGCGAAAAAAAAAATAAATAAAATGAAGGAGTTGAACTGATAAACTTCACTGTGATGCACATCAGCATTGTTTGAATGACAATATTACCCGTCTCTTCATCAGCCACTGATCTACGGGGTTACCACCAGTTCACATTACGGGATCCCAGATTACCGGGCACTGTGAGGCATGTGTTCCGCCCAGCGTTCGCGACTTGAGAGACACTTACACATGTTTTCCAAGCAAAAAAAATGGTATTTTTATTTTTATTTTTTCACTGAGGGTGATTGAATGGTGCGGGCACAAAAAAAGTATTTTTTTAACTGAAAACTGTGAATTGGAGATGCGGGTGAAATAAAAAAATTTTATTTCATTTTGGCAATTTGGGGTAGAGGGGAAATCCGTTAAACTAACAATCAAATTGGTATGGCCTTAGTTTGTTGAGGCTCACCTCCTGAGCGACATGCGATTGCTTTTACTGTGGAAGGTCACATCATATGCTCTATGTTACGCGGAGGAAACATATTTATACCAGAAAATTCGCAGGTCTGAACATGGGAGAACTCACCTTTTGTGGCAACTTTCCTGTAGTAAGTCAGAGCAGATTCACAGTTCTGCTCCACGCCCACTCCAGCCCAGTATCGATACCCCTGGAGAAAAAAGAAGCTGGATATCAAAAGTACATCAACTGAACAGGATCTACAATTTCTTTATTTCATAATCAGACATGAAAATGCAGACAAATTTAGAAACCGGAACGTCGGCCGAAGGCTGACGCAGTGAGCGCGCGCTTCAGAGCAGTAAACTGCGCATTTTTCTGCGTTTCAAATATTTCACCACAACAATTGGTGAATAACAGAAATATGATTTTATCTTACCAATGACATCTGGGCATATGGACTGCCTCCAAGTGCAGCGAAAGTGAAGTATACCAAAGCCTAGAGAGTAAAAGATGAAAACATGGGAAAAAAGTTAATTACAAATACCCCGGTATTGCGGGGACGGGGCATGACAAAGTGAGGGTAGAATATTATGTAGCGGACTGCTTTAGCTTAAAGATGAGCAATGGGGGGTGGGGGGGGACAATTTTCAATTGTCCCGATTGTTTTTCTTTTTATTTCCTTTTGGAGAGTTTCACTAACGCCGCCACCACCCCGCTATCCAGACCACGACCACAGCTTTGGCTGTCCCAAGCGGCAATTAGCACCTCAGTAACACGACCACTCACAACCTAATTAGGGATCTGATCATCAAACAAAGGCGAGTCAGCAGCGTGTGTGTACCAAACAGGACCAATTAATGCGTGGCATAAGCCGTGCGCATGACGTTTGCGGTCAGCAGTCATAAAAGGCAGGCCTAAACATGAGACCAGCTGGAGACGGGCGCAATATTTACACGGAATTCACTACTTCCACACACCTGCCGGTCGTCCATCCTAGTCATCACAGTGTCAGTGGGCTATCTGCTTACTAGGATCAGGCCAGGCTGGAAATGGTCGTCTGGTTTATTAAACAAAACATGGACAAAAAAGAAAATATGACACTCAGTTTACTTCGGTCTGGATCGGCACTCATCAGGCCGATTTCGGTAAGGCGACCACCCCGCTAACGCGACCACTTTGGGTCTGTCCCGTGGGTGGTCGTGTTATCGGGGTTCCACTGTACTTTAGACCAGCATCACAATTTCTGAAAGATCTAGGTGTGGAATGTGAGCTTTTATAATAGCGCTCTTTTACTGCAATGCAGTGTCAAGGGCACTTCACATTTTTTCCCCAGCTATAGGTCTGTTCATTCCAATTTCATTTCTCCACTCCCTGGGGAGTATTACAGTCCCGGCAGCCGATTCCAGCGCTCTTGGATTAACATTCAGATACCATTACTACAACCCAGGTACCCCTTTTAAACCTGGGTGGGGTGAAGCAAGTGAGGCAAAGTGACTTGCTCAAGGTAACAAGCAAGCGTTTTTTGCTTGGCCAGGACAAGGAATCGAACCCGGGACCCTCTGATATGGAGCCCGTCTTGCGAACCACTAGACCACGCTGCTCGCGAAACCCCATTCAAAATCCCATTCCAGATGTAGAATCAAAGAATGTAGGTTGTAAGTTGGATTTGGAGCCGAGAGCTCAGTGAAAAGTTGTTTTCAGTAAAATGTACACCCACCATTTGAGATCCGGCAAATCCTCTCATCGCGAGCGGTTCGAAGACCTCGCGAGCTTCGGTGACGTTTTGCCGCACACCATCACCAAAGAGATGGCCATAACCTAACATTTCCTTGGCTTTGTCATGCCCCAGATCTGCTGCTGCTTGGAGTTTAGCATAAGCCCTGCAAGGAAAGACCAGAAGATGATCTCATGAATCAGACAAGTAAGCATTTTCCAAGGAAAAATTCTTCAGACTAATGTGAAGTTGAAGTACAAAACAAGATGTCCAAATTGGATGTTGCTTTGAATCATTCATGATTCCATCGAGTACTTCCAGTTCCAGTACATGTATTTATACAATAGGAAGATTTAGAAGCTGTACTCAAATATGGCAATGAAAGGGGCTGTTCATTTTCGTCACTTGAGGAATCTGAGTTGTGATCCTTGGGAAAACACTATGCATTTCCAAATAGCACGGATTATTTGTTGTACTGTTCAGAATAATCACTGCAATTTGCAGCTTCATAGCTTCCTCCATTTTCTCAAGGATCACAACTCAGATTCCTCAATTGACGAAAACGAACAGTCCCTTTAAAAAGACATGGGGAAGGTAGGCTCTTCATTATTCAGTACAAAATTAAATGCAACACTTACTCCGAAATATCCTTCTTTCCAAGCTTCTGGAGAATCTGTTCACCCGTCTGATAGAATTCTTCAGCTGAAATTCAAACAAGGTCACAATACAGGATACATGTATTCCTCTAAAAGAGTGCAGCACCTGACGGGACCGCGTCCAAGACGTCCCGCGCGTCATTCATGATGTTTTGAGGCGAGACGAAAAAAAATCAGATTGTTTCACGACGTCATGATCGCTGAAACAACCGGATTTTTTTTCGAGTCACGTCATGCGTTCAGAAATGACGTGTGGGACGTCATGACGCTGTCCCGTCAGGTGCTGCGCTCTTTTAGAGGAATAGAGTCTATTGAAACGAAATACATGTGGCCTCCAGTTTACGCTATTGCTAATAGTACATCACTGCACATACATCATCGTCTGCATGGACATTTACATGTACATGTTTCAAGGTTTGATTAAAAGTCATCTTGGGACTGGACTCTTTCCATCACCCCACATGATTCATTCTTACTCTTTACTTAAACGTCTCATCACTTCCAGAGGTTGCGATGGTCTTATCGTGATACCACTTCACTACCGATGCATCATGACCACTTCGCTATTGAAATCAGCATCGTTACGACGTAATAAGTGCATTTTAGTACATGACACTAGTGCCATGGTTGCATCATGGACCAGAATTCCTGTCTATCGTAGTGAAGAAAATAACATTCGTCATTGTGGACCAGAAAACCGGTCAACAGTTGTGAAATGCAGCAAGAACCTACCCTTTTTTTCTTCTTCCGTCTTTTCAACAACCGGTTCCTCTAAAGGCTGAGCAGGTTTTTCTGCATCAGTAGGAGGTGTTTCTGTGCTAGTTGCAGGTGTATCGGTATTATATTGAGGTGTGTCCGTACTGGTTGGCTCAGATGGATTGTCCTCACCAGTATCTGAACAAAATATAATCTAAGTGTTAGAGTGACATACAATAAAGATGAAATACTGCAGAACTGGGGCAAAATTATGAAGAGCTAGGCAGTAGCAAGTTAGGTTGAAACTAAAAGCATTGCTACTTTAAATTCTTGATATGAAAGAGGCAGTCACTTTTTTATAAGACAGCTATCTACATCTGCATCATAAGATACTGATCAGTAATTAGTTCCAGTACATTGATACACTGCTACTTGTTACTTCAAGGCTTACAACACTGACGCCAGCTTTTACTAGAACCACACAACACCAAAATAATGTTTTAAAATCAGTTATTACAACGAGTTAGGCCGGAACATATATGTGTACATTGATACAAATCAAGAAATGCATCCTTACATTGAAATGCACACTCTTAGTGTAATATCAAACTACCAGTGAGAAAAAGCTCCCATTGCCGTTGGTTTGACATGTAAATGTACCATTATTTGAAAGAAATGGATCAAGCAGTTGCATTGCGAACCAACTCAACTGACACCAGTGTCATCCAGGCCAGGTCCCTCCCACTCCAACCACGTCCAGCAGCCATAGCACCGGGGCTGGGTCAAATACTCCTATGCTATCCTAGTCCAAGTCCTACGATGTGTACCCCTAGCAAAAATAGATACGCTCGCTTATCTACCTACTAGTATTTTTGCCGCTAGTCATTGATTTTTTTAACTGCAGATCAACTGATTCTCTCTAGTCAACTTGGCATTTTTCCAAGGAAATGGACATTTCTACCAATAAGTGTGGAATTTCGTGAATGACTTTCGTTCAAGTGATGGGACATGCTGGATGACACTTTCACAGAAACATGAACATGATGCTGATGACGAAATCAACGAGTACTCAAAACAACAATCTGATTGCAAATAAGGAAACTTTATGTACCGGTATCAAAAAATAAACTGAGGAGTTTGAAGGCGCGTTCACACCAAAACCGGATTCTGGTGGCGCGATCCCGCAAACAATGGTTTCAACGCTACTTAAGAAGAAATCGTGCGGCATGTGGATTCTCCAGCATGATTTCAGTGTGGATGCTTCATTGAAATCCCCGCGTAAAACCGACTGGCTTGCGGGAACCCCACACAGCAAAACGCACCAGATTCCGGTTTTGGTGTGAACGTGCCTTAACAGAGGAATGCAACAGAGTCAATCACCACAAGCCACAGATCATACAAAATGAAGAACAGGAAAAGTCCAAGAACATGCCATTCTGAAATAACATGCCAAAGAGGTCTGGAAATCAAAGGAGAATTACTTGTTATGTTGGCATTACATGAAGCATGACAAAAGTATTAGGATTTCACTATCACTTCAATTTGCACATGTGATTAATTATCAGTTTAAATCAAATTACCGGTAATTATTGTAATTTTTAGTCTGTTGGCAGATGCAGTCACCGATACAACTATATTGGGCACCGAGGTCGAAAAATTGAACCAAGTGGGCACAAATGTGACCCGGAACAGCAAAATGAGTCGGAATGCGCACAGAAGAAGATGACACCAGACAAGAGTTACAGAAATCGACAAAGTCAAATTTCACAATGGACAGACAATCCTGAAATCAACAAACCGTTGGTGTCACCTTGGACGTGTTAGGTCTTCTTCTGAGCGCATTCCGACTCATTTTGCTGTGCCGGGTCACAAATGACAATTTTGCTCACTATGCAAATAATGGTCAATGTAATTCATAGCTCACCTAAACTAAAATCCTGAAAGTGTTAATAAAGATAGAAACAAGTGCAGAAAAGCAAGTAACCTAGCGCCAGAGAAGTGCTATGCTCGACAGTGATAGTGTTAACAGAATATGTACAAGTATTGCATGACAGCAGTCACTATAGAAGACTCCAATCTACAGAAGAAGACCAATCTCAGGACACCACATCAGGACATACCGAGAGCAAACTGCATTTTTATGTACCTAGGGTTGTAAAAAGTGGTAACGTTTTTTGTAAAAGTGTAGTTGACATCCGCATCGTAGCCTGCCACCCTGAGACTCAGGTCATTTCACTCGGCTCTCGCCTCCCCAGGGGCCGGGGCGGATCCAGGATTTCGGGAAAGAGGGGGCGCGCTGTGCTAGAAACATTGAAATCTGCGGTTAATTTCAATGATTTGCTCCAAATTTCAGAATTTCACGGTCGATTTTACAGATTTGTTGGCCAAACGGGGTGGGGGGTGCGCCAGGTACCCAAAATTAGTCCTTTTGGCAGAATGCCTCATTTCTGTCCATCATAGACAAAAATAATAAAATTTGTATATACGAGGAGGGAGAGTATGAACCCCTTTATACTTAGCAACTGAGTAAGAACACTGAAAGCACAGACCCTTAGAACAATGTTTTAAATGCGCACACAGACAAGTAACAACCCCCCCCCCCC
>NMRB01005509.1:0-15247 GCA_002633025.1 Notospermus geniculatus
ATACGCCCATCGGGGTCCAGATGATTTAAACCAGTAGATGAGCGCTTTTGTTTAAACGTATTCAGTGCCTCAAATTCCTTGTCATTCACTACCAACAAATTTCAAAATCGTTGGACGGTATAGATGCTAGTTTCCTGCAGGCAACAACCATCAGATGAACAACTGAACTCCCAACAAGGAAAAGATCTTTGAACGCTCGGGATCGTGACATAAAATTGTTGATCTATTTCTCATTAAAGCTGGAACGAGAGGTTCTTGTTACATCGAAGAAGTACCCGACACCGGCACCAACCAATTTGAGTACGTTCTAAACAGCAACAAAGATAAATGGAATTGTGTCTGCCAGGTCCCTCTACTAGTACGACTACATTCGACAACTAATATATCAGTCAGCAGTTTGCAGACTGAGAGCCGAATATTGAACATAACACTTGACAACCACCCTCCAGAAGAAAGGCGATTAGACAAGACGACAAAGTCATGGACGGGGATTGCAAAGGAAAAATTTGAAATCAACGTCAGACCACACTTCCTACTTCATTTCAAAGGTACGCTGATTGTGTACCTAAGGCTTACCTTACATTGAAGTACGGTATTCGAAAACACCGGTTAACAAAGGCTTCAAATGGATTCACGACCGTGAAGCCATTTTTAACCGGCGTTTTCGTATACCGTATACTTCTATAAGGGGCCTAATAGGACCGTCAAATCAAGTCAGTCTGTCATAAATTCTACTGGTTTCGTACAAAATTAACTTGGCACTACTTACAGAGTGAATCGAATGAGATGACAAGCAAGAATTAAGCTGGAAGAATACTGGAATAGCTTTACTTTTCAGCTAACAGCTCACTTGACTTCTGCAACGCCACAACGTCGATGGTAGAGACGACATCGGTCATTCGTGAACCAAAACTAGGACAAGAGAGTAAGACAAACGCTGGGGCTTCTCTGCTTTGTTTCTTATGTATGACTCCTTACATGTGTCAATATTGTATCCAAGTTTAGAACCTTTCAACACTTTGACCAGGCCTGAAGGCTTTAAGGGGCTGTAGCCCAGGATATTTATCGAGAATAAGGGGGAACCTAGAACAAATTGCAACAGAATTTCTTTTTGCTTTTTATGGTTTAGTATACCCCTCCAAACATCTCATAAAAAGTCCCTTCAAATCCGACCCCACCGAAGTGCCCATAATTGGTATTTATTTGAGATCCTACATTAACTCCTATTACAATGTATATGGACTTCTATTACAAATTCAAGAGTGCATGTACTGCTAACTTTTTTCTCGGCCGTTTAAGACCCTATAATGTATTACCAATAGATAGAAATATGGCACCTCTGAGTCAGATAGGCTTGATTTGAACATCATATGTTGTCGCTGTGTGTAGAAATGACACATTACGTCATATTTTGCCTAAAATCAACAAATTTGCCGTTTTTACAACAAATACGAGTTAAATGATGTTCTAATCATGCTTATCTGACTAAGAGGTGCCATATTTCTATCTATTGGTAATACATTTATAGGGTCTAAAACGGACGAGGAAAAAGTTAGCAGTACATGCACACTTGAATTTGTAATAGAAGTCCATATACATTGTAATAGGATCTCAAATAAATACCAATTTTGTGCACTTCGGGGAGACGGATTTGAAGGGGCTTTTTATGAGATGTTTGGAGGTGTATTGGATTCTGCCATCATTACGACCAATAACAAAAACGGTAACGTGAGCAATAGCATTTCCGGGGGTGCGATTTGTCAGATCGAATATAAACCAGAAAAACGTGCCTCGTGTGCAACCCGTAGAATATGAAGTGACTTTTCTTGCTCATTGGAAAGCAACAAAATTGCCCCGTGTGCGGATGTTTTTAATGGCAAGAACGACCTCAGTGCGTCTTGCGCGCAATTTACTCCTCCGCCGGGTCTTGTTTTTTATCGTGGAGCAAGACACGTGCTTTTCGCCGCACACGGCGCAATGGCATTGCCTCGTGTGCGGAAATTGGAAATGGAAATTGACGATTGGCAGTGGGAATTCTACTCAAAGATCGAAGAGCCAATTTGGCATAACAGCCGGGGGTTTTTTTTCGTTGATTTTTCAGCTACCAGCCCGCCGTCCCGTGGCTGCAGCGAAGAATGTGCCACCACGCCGTCGGGCGTGGGAAGAGGTGAGGAAACTGATGAAAGCCCGAAAGAAGACAGTAAGACCACTCTTGCAGTTCGTTCATTTGTTAAGGCTGCGGTTACATAGAGCTACATGGTATACGCACACGCTGGTTAACAGTAGAGAGTTTTCGAAAAAACCCAAAACGCCAACAGGAACGCCAAGCCCATTGTTCGATGTCACCAAGATAGCGCCGAACAAACGGATGCATCATGGTATACGGACACGCTGGTTAACAGTAGAGAGTTTTCGAAAAGCCCCCAAAACGCCAACAGGAACGCCAAGCCCATTGTTCGATGCCACCAAGATAGCGCCGAACAAAAGGATAGACGTTCGCGTTGGCGTTTCGCGGGCTTTGCGAAAACTCTCTAACAATGGCTTCACGGTCGCGAACCTATTGCGAAGCCTTGTTAACCGGCGTGTTCTTATACTGTGTAGCTCTATGTAATTAGCCTTAGGGACGTCTTGGAGATGACAAATGCTGTCTGACACCGAGACAGGGATGTTCCTGTATGCACCTTTTTTTCTCCACAGGACCATCTCTCACTGTCTTGTTGCTTGTGATCTGTTGCGTGCTCGTCACCCTGACTGCCACAATTCTTGGAATAACAATTGCGGCCATTAAGAGGTAATTACGCGTATGACAATATGGCTTCTTGATTTGAGAGCCAACACTAGGCGCACATTGATGACAGCAAATCTCAATGCGATAGGGGTATTTTTTAAAGTCGACTGACCCGGCTGAATGACGAGTCCAGCAGCGTTGGATCAGTCGACTTTAAAACCACCCCTACCGCATTGAGGTTTGCCGTAAACGTGAGCCTAGCTTTAAGCAAAGTTCACTGGCACACGGATCCGACCCGTTTCCTGTCCGTTTGCCCCTAGTTTTCCGGATACGACAACGCTGAAGTCCATTTGATAAATTTTTTATGGACCTGAATCGGACGAATTCCGTGTGCCAATGGACCTTGCTTTAGTCGTTTGAAACGTGCACGGAGCACTGGTCTGGACACTCCCTCTGTGTCAGTTACCATAGTGACAGAAAGGTCAGAATAGATGTAACTTTATCTGACTCAGTGAAAACTGGAGAAAAACATCAAAATTTGAATTAGCGCCTAATTCACGGAACATGGCTATTGAGTGGAAATCACCAAAACGATTTTTAGAGAGCGACACGTAGGCCTTCCTAAGACAAGAGTAACATTACAGAAAAAACAGTTATTGCTGAATAAGTTTTGTCCACAGAGTTGACAGAATGTCCAACACGAGCGAGAACTTGACCTATGTTTTGTCTCTTCTAGTTGTCGAAGATTCTCAGCAATCAAAGAACGCCGAAAACAGCAAAGAAAGATGAGCCAGTCTCCTCAAAACCCAGGTATTGAACTCTCTACCGTCGTGGGCGTGAGGGCCGGGGAGAGGTACACCAGGACTGCTGGAATCCGAGCCAATGAATGTGGAACGAACGCAAATGGCGAGTGCGGCGAGGATGACGCGAAAGCTGTGGTCGTTGTGTACGACACGATCCGGGGAGCTGTTGTGTGTCAAGAGGTAGGCCAAGCTGCTAGTAGCACCCCGATGTCACACAGAAGGGCACGGAAGATCTCTGTTGGAAGCGCTGCGGCGAAGACTGCCGGAGTCGCTATTTCTGATGATCTAGGCGAATACACTGATATCGCAATGGAGTGCCACAATGCAGAGCGACATTTGGATGATATAAGTTTTGTGGTAGAAGAAAGCTCGAGTTGCGCGCATCGAAAGGNACGGGCGAGAGGCTCTGGTAAATTTCATCAATAACAACCAATCAAAAGTGTGCCAGATTTCCCCTAGTAGATTGCTTTCGGGCAATTTCATTCGTCGAGATGGTCGTTGTGGTCGTCGGTACGCTAGCCGCTGATTTTGCAGCCTGCTTTCCCAGTCGTTTGTGGAGTGGAGTGCGGCGGCCGGAGCGACACGACGACTGGGTCCCGAGTCTAGCATGCGACAGCTAGTGACGGTAACAGATATCCGAGCTCAGACGCCCAGACGTGGGACAACTTTCCGGATAAGTCCACGGTGGGCCGGCGTAGAAGAACGGCGGTCTCGATCTCTCTGAATGCAATCCTGAATCAAAGTCCAGCCATCCCACTTACCGGTCCCTCTCGCTCCCTGACAGCGACAAGTGCGAGAGGTGGAACATTTGCATTGGCCACGATGACTCAAGATAGACTTTTTCTGCATAGGCCTAACTTCAAAACGACTAGGCCTACCCTACATGTAGATGCAGGGATGGACACTACCATCCAGGCTATCCAGATAATCTTGTAGAAAAAAATGGACTACATTTTCCCGCGATGCGATGTGAGCTGCAACAAAAATGATGTCACGACCTGTTTCGGTCGGCGGATCGGCGGTGGCGCCGCCTTGCGTGACACTGGTTTCTCACTAGCCCTAACCAAGAAAACTGAAATATTCAAGCGCGCTACCGACTAGTGATTTGTGGTGCGAACTTCGATGTTTTGGAGTTTTCGCAAAGCCCCCGAAACACCAACGCGAACGTCTATCCTTTTGTTCGATACTCTCTTCGTGGCATCGAACAATGGGTTTGACGTTCGCGTTGGCGTTTTTGGGGGGCTTGCGAAAACTCCCTGTTATTAAGCTAAACACACATAGATGCGGTTCGTGCCCTGGTGCGGCAATGGTAGGGGAGTTTTTAAAGTTGACTGAATTCAGTCGCGTCAGTCGACTTTAGAAACACCCCTACCGTTGCCGCACCGGAGCACGAACCGCATTTTTTTTTAGCTTTACGCTTTTTCCGGGAAAGGCTCTTTTCCTCGCCATACGGCCACGGCAGCATCGCAACGAAAGCGCGGCTACAGTCAATGGTGGTGCCAATGACGACACGACGAAATGAAAATAATCGTCATGCATGATTTTTGTATTCTAGGTGATGGGCCAGGGCCCAATGGCTGTGGTAAAAATCAAGAGTTTCGCGTTGACCGAATGAGGTGTCACTATAGGTTTACGCACACACGTACAGAAATGTAGATGTACATGTACAGCCAGGCTTACAGAAACGTTCATACATCTTTCTGCGCACGGGTTGTCTCATTAACTCCTTTTTGCACCTTCGTATTATGCTCTATTCTAAGAAAAAATTATTGTCCTGTCATGTATGGTCAGGATTACATGTATTCTGCAATACGGCTAAATAAATTATCATTTTATTCCGTTTCGTAAATTATCATTAGCCGTTCAGTCAAGTTTCCCGCCTTTTCCCACAGCGCCCCCTGCAGGCCGGGGTCGGATCCAGGGTTGACAGAAGGGGGCCTAGCTCGACGGAGGTGGTGATCACTGACAGCGCAAAGCCAAAACGGGGGGTCTGGGGCCCTCCGCCAGAAAAATTTCAATTTAAGTGCTTTTAGATGCGTTTTCCTGGCATCTGAGAGCAAAATACACGAACTTTTATGTGATTAATATTTTCTTGCTAAAAGTCATATTGCTGTGCCAAAAATAGGGGGCGTAGGCGTACCCNATTCGACCCTGCCCTGCCAGAGCCCATGGCCACGCTGTGAGCAGGATAGAACAATCTAAATCATATGCAAATTTTGAATAGGGGCCTACCGTTGTTCAACGAGCCAGCGATCGTGACTGGACCATTCGAATGTAGTGTAGGCCCCTCTTTAACAATAGGCCATTTGCATGCCTAGGACGTTGGTTCTTTTCAAAAGTCAAGACAAAGACAGTTTGAAAGAATCACCAAAAAGCCCCTTCACTCTCACACCAGAGAGGTGCTTACGGGGGGCCTTGGATCGACTGAAATCGGACATCAAACTGAGGCTTCTGCTGGCTTGCAACTTTTGATATCTAGATATTATGTCATGGCTATTTATGCTCCCCGTGAATTGGTATTCTCCCCTCGAGACCCACCTCTAGGGCCTACGCAGGGTCGAGGGAGAATGGATCTAACTCAATGTGCCCTGAGTAGATCTAATATACCAGGGGCGGATCCAGGATGTTGGAATACGGGGGGGGGGGAGGGGGGGGGGGGGCCCGGTCACCATCAGCCACAGGCTGACGGAGTAGAGTCGCAAGGCGCGGAGCCACAACGGGGGGCCTCCCCCAGAAAATTTTGAATTCCAGATGCACTTAGATACGATTTCCAAGCATCTGGGGGCATGATTTCCTCATCTATTTGCTCATTTTTTCGGAGTTAGTGACCCATTTTTTGTTGGTGTTCCAAAAATAGGGGGCCGCGGCCCCCCTCTGGAATGGATCCGCGCCTGTATAGCTAATAGGGATAATACAGCTGAGGACCATGTCAACAAGCAAGGTACCAAGGTAATAGGTCAGAATCTTGCCTAATTTGCTTGCCCTCTGGTTTGGGAATTTTATTCCCTCCAAAACTTCACATTGACACTGCCACTGACAGTAGGCCCGATGCTGTCGCCCCCTGTGAGCAATCTGTTCAATAACAGAACATGACAAGCAGATGATAAAGTTGGATTGCATCTTCCAGCATTTCAGCTGTTCTATGACATGCTTTCAAACTAGTCTGTAATTTTCTGTGATATTGAGATATGAACAGCAGGTAAATGATTTGCAAAGAACGACATTCGTTCTTTTATGCATGTAGGCTATCATCTTTGAGAGCAGCTCTAATATGCTCATCGTCATGATCTTCAATCCATGCACACAGTCTCAGTATGCAGTAGTCGCTGTGTGTTATCAGCTGTGCAGCGGCTCTTTGAGCTTGATGAGCGAGGTTCGTGAAAGGAACGCCCCAATAAAAATAGGACCGAATCGGAGCATAAGGTCATCGAATCGGCATCAATTTTCTTTTCAAACGCAATAATCATGCATTAATGACTTAGAAATAAAAATGAAACTAATTGGTTTTATGATAGAACTCTGGCAGGTAGATTAGTTCCCCTCTCTGCCGTCTACACACCCGTGGCGCTGCGCTCCGACGGCAAGCACTGGATGGAGTAGATTGGTACCACGATTCTCCACTAGGTGGGTTTATGAGGATTGGTCTTGAGGATTTGATTTGGTTGATGAGGATAAAATAATCAATTATCTCCCGGATAATGTGCAAAATTTGTTCATTATTATGATGTTAAGTTATGTAATAGAAATCGAGTTTCTAAGGTGAAAGACATTGCTTCCTACCAGAATCGAACCCACCAACCCTCGCATAAGGCATCAATCGCCAGCACTAAGGGGCAGCACGCCTTAAACCACTAGGCCAAATCCCCATCTTCCATGTTAAGTTATGTGATAAGAAATGATGTTTTTATGTAAATTAACATGAAATGAGTCAAAATATTAAAACACTGTTTCCAATGGCGTAACTAATTAAAAACAACAAAAAACATCACCTATTTGATTTATACGAGGCACCATGTTTCTGTCTGTTGGTAATACATTTATGGGGTGTGAATACAACCGTTCAAAAGTTGGCTTTATATCGGGCCCCATTCTCCTGTACAAAGCTCAGTTCTTGGGTCCAGTATTAATGAAGATGGTTGAAAAAAATTCAATTGGCCGTAATTTCAGTCAAAAGGATTTCTGGAAGTGCCGGGAAAGTTCTTCATGTAAGGAAGCCATTCTCTATCAATAAAGATAGTTTGGCAAACTTCATACCAAAATTCCCATGGGACTTTTATTTCACTCATTTCACACCGGACTAATGAATGAGCGTGCACAGAAATTGACCTGAATTAGATTTACAGATTTTTGCAGGATGATAGACACGGAATACAGGGATGGCTCAATCGCAACCGTGGAATGGTAATTTCCGGGCGAAAACAGACGAGATCCTACTGTGACGTTGTGATCTGCATGAACGGGAACTGTTCCAGCATTCCAATATCTCACATCTTGGCCATGATCACAGAATTTATTAGGTACCCAATATATGACATGTCTCAGTGCCAACTCTGGCATTGTGAGACCTGGGAGTATAAAATGAGGGACCTCTCAGAATATGGAATGCCTAATACCTCGGATCGACTTAAGGATTCTCGTGATGCTATGCTTCCTTGGTATGTACCTACGTTTATAAGCAATAACCTCAATGCCAGGGGACCGGTACCTTTATTCCTTTTAGCTNCAGGGATGGCTCAATCGAAACCGTGGAATGGTAATTTCCGGGCGAAAACAGACGAGATCCTACTGTGACGTTGTGATCTGCATGAACGGGAAACTGTTCCAGCATTCCAATATCTCACATCTTGGCCATGATCACAGAATTTATTAGGTACCCAATATATGACATGTCTCAGTGCCAACTCTAGCATTGTGAGACCTGGGAGTATAAAATGAGGGACCTCTCAGAATATGGAACGCCTAATACCTCGGCTCGACCTAAGGATTCTCGTGATGCTATGCTTCCTTGGTATGTACCTATGTTTACAAGCAATAACCTCAATGCCAGGGGACCGGTACCTTTACTCCTTGTTAGCTCAGCTGACCACTTGAGGTCAGCAGAGCTATTCAATAATTTATAGGCCTACTGAGTGGCATACTATGTAGGCCTATGTGTTGTCCATTAAACTGGCACAGAGGCATGCAAATTGGTGGATCAGTAGTAGGCCCTAGGGCAAGCTTTAAAAGAACCAACATTTTTCCCAATTTGACCTACATTCTGCTCTCCAGGATGCATTTTCCATAAAATGAAATTACTGGGTATATCCCAGTATCTCAGCCCAGAAGCCGCTAAGCAACACATCACAGAATTTATTAGGGTATGGAGTTTGATTTGGATACGAGTGTACTGGTAATCAATTCAAAATTTGTCCTCCAGGGGGTGCTAGCTGACAAAATAAAGACAGCACTATTTGAATTTCCCGCGCCAATTACTTGGCGCGTTCAGGGGGAATCATGGGAAGATGGCGGTGCTTGCACAAAGTGAATCGAGTTGAATGCCAAAGATCATGACATCGCATAAAATCTCTATGATCATACACAATCGCCTTATGAATTCATACCTGATTGGTACTTTAGAGTATCATCAATCAATAACTGGAATTATTTTGCATCAAAACAACACCAGTGGATTCAAAATATGTCGATAGATACAGTATCAGGCCAAAAACCATGATGATCGAACCAAGCATTATGCAGCGATCTCGGCTCCATGCTATGATGCATGTCAAGTCTTCGACTCGGGCTGCTTTCAAAGCGTCATTGTCTCAAAAAAATGCTAATATTTCACATATTTGCTAATTTTGATACTTTTATTAGTCTGGTTAGCAGCATTAACGACGAAGAGGTGTGGAAACTTACTGCAATAATCAGCTGATGATATCGATGGCACCTCGCTCTCCCAGCTTGCTGTTCTCTCGGCTTTATTCGTAATTTTGAGCAGACCCTGGATGTTTCGTAGCGTGGGACAATTTGCTTTCCTAAAATTTTACATAGGCCTATTTATTTAGACAGTTAGATGTGTCTTTAGTTTGACTTGGACCATCAACGAGGGAGGGATTGAGAACCTTTTTAGATAAAGTCAATGGCACCTCGCTCGCCACAACGTTGACTGTCAAGCATTTTCTAACATACACCATTAGCCAGGACTGGGTGCCATCTTTGCCGCTCCCACTCCCGCGGCGCCACCCCTTCCATTCTTCAGTAATACTTTCGTTTGTCAAGTCCGTCTGGAGAGAGAGACCCCATATGCACGAATCATGTTGTCCGAGTTCCACAAAGGCAGCCTATCGATTTTGATTGTGACTTCCAATATGAGTTTGACTTCCGCAGCGCCGTGGGCTATCTTGAATAGTCGGCCGTCTTGCGATCACCTGCCCCAAAGGGCCCTTACTCCATAGCATGCAGAAGTAGATGTGCGTTCTGAGGAGACAAAAATGAAAAGCAGAAAGGGCTCATTCGCTTTGTCAAATCGAGCGTGCACCTTGCTTGACCCCTAAAAATGTAGCAAAATAGGCCTACGTTTGGAAGAAAGAGGAGGCCTATTGGTCGTACTTGACCAAAGCCTAGAACAATTTCTGGGACCCCACCTAGTGCCTCAAATTCGTTGTCACTACCAACAAGTTTCAAAATCGTTGGACGGTATAGATGCTAGTTTCCTGCGGGCAACAACCATCAGGATGAACAACTGAACTCTCAACAAGGAAAAGATATTTGAACGCTCGGCTCGTGACATAAAATTGTTAATCTATTTCTCATTAAAGCTGGAACGACAGGTTCTTGTTACATCACAGTCCTAACCAACGACGCCAACCAATTTGAGTTCCTTCTAAGCACCAACCAATCTGAGTACGTTCTAAACAGCAACAACAATGAAGAAAAATGGACTTGCGTCTGCCAGGTCCCTCTACTATTACGACTACATTCGACAACTAATATATCAGTCAGTAGTATGTATTTTGAACAGAGCCAAATATTGAACATAGCACTTGACGATCAGCCACCAGAAGAAACGCGAATAGACAACACGACAAAGTCATGGACGGGGATTGCAAAGGAAAAATTTGAAATCAACGTCAGACTAGACTTCCCACTTCATTTCAAAGGTACAGTGATTGTATTCCTAAGACCGTCAAATCAAGTCAGTCTATTATAATTTCTACTGGTTTCGTACAAAATTAACTTGGCACTACATGTACTTATAGAGTGAATCGAATGAGATGACCAGCAAGAATTAACTGGAAGAATACTGGAATGGCTTTACTTTTCAGCTAACAGCTCACTTGACTTGAACTGCACAGCCACAACGTCGATGGTAGAGACGACATCGGTCATTCTTGAGTCAACACCAGGACCAGATAGTAAGACAAACGCTGGTGCTTCTCTCCTTCGTTTCTAATGTTTGACTCCTTTTGTGTCAATATATTGTATCCAATAGTGAAGAAGCTTTCAACACTTTAACCAGACCTGAAGGCTTTAAGGGGCTGTTCGTTTTCGTCACTTGAGGAATCTGAGTAGTAATCTTTGGGAAAACGGAAAAGCTATGCACTTTGCAAATTGCAGGGATTATTTGTTATGCTGTACAGAATAATCACTGCAATTTGCAACTTCATAGCTTTCTCCATTTTCTGAAGGATCACAACTTAAGATTCCTCAAGTGACGGAGACGAACAGCCCATTTTGCTCCACGACGATTAGATTCTGTCATCATACGACCAATAACAAAAACGGTAACGTGAGCAATAGCATTTCCGGTGCGATCAGTCAGATCGAACATAAACCAGAAAAACGTGCCTCGTGTGCAACCCGCAGAATATGAAGCAACTTTTCTTGCTCATTGGAAAGCAACGAAATAGCCCCGTGTGTGGATGTTTTAATAGGGTTTTTTCACTCGGCGCTGCTCTATTCATTGGGTATGCTGATCCTTTGTATTGCGAGATTTTGACAATAGGGAATGCTCACAGTGAAAAAAGCCTAATGAAAAGAACGACCTCAGTGCGTCTTGCGCGCAACTTATTCCTCCGCCCCCCAATCTTGTTTTTTTTCTCGTGGAAAGCAAGAAAGGTTGCTTTTCGCCGCATACGACGCAATNTCTTGTTTTTTATCGTGGAAAGCAAGAAAGGTTGCTTTTCGCCGCATACGACGCAATGGCATTGCCTCGTGGTGAATGGATCAAACTTAACTGTCGGACTATAAATGGAAATCGAGGATTGGCAGCAGGAATTCTCGAAGATCGAAGAGTCAATTTGGCATATAACAGCCGGGGGTTGACACTATTTCGTTGAATTTCAGCGACCCGCGGCTGCAGCGAAGAATGTACCACGGCGCCGTCGGGCGTGGGAAGAGGTGACGGAACGGAAAGGCCGAAAGAAGACAGTAAGACCACTTGTGCAGTTCGTTCATTTGTTAAAGTTGCGGTTACATAGAGCTACATGGTATACGGACACGCTGGTTAACAGAAGAGAGTTTTCGCGAAGCCCCCAATACGCCAATGGGGCAATGGGAACGCCAAGTCCATTGTTCGATGCCAAGAGAGCACCGACAAAAAGGATAGATTTTCGCGTTGGCGTTTCGCGAGCTTTGCGAAAACTCTCAGACTTCACGGTCGCGAACCCATTGCAAAGCCTTGTTAACCGGCGTGTCCGTATGCCGTGTAGCTCTGTGTACTCGCAGAAGCCTTGGAGAGTGACAAATCTGTCTGACCCTGAGACAGAAATGTTCCTGTAAATTTCTTTTCTCTCCACAGAACCATCTCTCACTGTCTTGTTGCTTGTGATCAGTTGCGTGCCCGTCATCCTGACTGCCACAATTCTTGGATTAACAATTGCGGCCATTAAGAGGTAATTACGCGTATGGCTTCGTGATTTGGGAGCCAAGACTAAAGCTAGGCAAATCTCAATGCGGTGGGTGTTTTTTAAAGTGAACTGACCCGGCTGAATGACGAGTCCAGCAGCGTTGGATCATCCGACTTTAAAAACACCCCTGCCGCATTAGAGATTTGCCGTCAACGTGCGCCTAGCTTTAGTCGTGTCAAATGTGCATCAGGGAGAACTGGGCCCAGTTTCACAAAGAATCTTAAGTCTAAGAAAAAACTTAAGTCTGAAATGAAGTCATGTGATTTGCTGAAACCTGGTCACATGATGACTTCTTAAGTCAAACTTTAGACTTAAGATTCTTTGTGAAACTGGGCTCTGGTCTGGATACTCCCTCTGTGTCAGTTACCATAGTGACAGAAAGGTCAATGCACCTGACTCAGTGAAAACGGGAGAAAAACATCAAAATTTGAATTGTGGCGCCTTAATTCACTCAACATATCGAGTGGAAATGACCAAAACGACTTTCAGAGAGCGACAAGTAGACGTTCGTATTAAGACAAGAGTAACATTTCAGAAAAAACAGTTATTGCTGAATAAGTTTTGTCCACAGAGTTGACAGAATGCCCAACACGTGCCACAACTTGTAACGACCTATGTTTTGTCTCTTCTAGTTGTCGAAGATTCTCCGCAATCAAAGAACGCCGAAAACAGCAGTGTTTATTTCAGGACGAATACGCAATGCCAGGGCCAGGTACTGCTCCCATCGAAAATGATTATGATCAACTAGTACTGGAAAGTGCAGTTGATATCGAGGCCACCGAGTATGAACAGATTGATGAGCAAAATCCTCGTCGTGGAGCAGGGATATCAAATCGCATCAACAAAATCCTACCAGATCCTGGACACACCGAAAATGTCAATGATACAGTGAGCGAGGATGAATACACAACGCAAGGGCCTAATCCAGCACTTATCAATAAGGTTCATGACCAGTTGGTACTGCAGAATGGAACTGATACCGTGGACACCGGATCCAGTGACGAACACTTGTATGAGCAGATTAATGAACTGAATCCTTGTCAACGGGCGGGAACACCCTATAGACCCAACAGAGACCTACAAGACGCTGGTGACAAGGGTAGTAACAGTTATGCTGTCAACAAGGACGAATACACAATACCAGGGCCTAGTTCAGCTCCTATCGAAACAGTTTACGATGAATTATTATTGGACAGTGCAACTGATACCGAGGCCATCGGCTCAAGCAACAAACATGACAAAGACGTCCCTGCTCAAACCTAGTCCGAACGTCTGACTCGTATTGCTATTTTTAGAATCTGCTGGACGCAATACAGAGTCAGATGATGAGTAAACGAAGAACCAAAATCAAAATAGACCCCCCGCGATAGGCTTCATCTGACTCTTGTTGCGGCCGTCAGTTCTGCAAATGAGCAACAGGAGGCAGTGTTCGGACTAGCTCAAACCGTGGACACCGGATCCAGTAACGAACACTTAGAGTATGAGCAGATTAATGAACTGAATCCTTGTCAACGGGCGGGAACACCCTATAGACCCAACAGAGACCTACAAGACGCTGGTGACAAGGGTAGTAACAGTGATGCTGTGAACAAGGACGAATACACAATACCAGGGCCTAGTTCAGCTCCTATCGAAACAGTTTACGATGAATTATTGTTGGAGAGTGCAACTAATACCGAGGCCATCGGCTCAAGCAACAAACATGACAAAGACTTCGAATAAGAGCCAATGAGCTCAGTCCTAATCTTTGAAAAGCCTGGAGTTAAGGCTTCCTTTACATAGAAGTATACGGTACACGAAAACGCCGGTTAACAATGGCTTCCCCTGGTTGTGAATCCTCGGGAAGCCTTTGTTAACCGGCGTTTTCGTATACCGTATATTTCTAGGGGTATATGAACCTGTCGATTAACAATGGCTTCATGGTCGCATGCAACCCTTGGTGAACCCATTGTTAACTGGCGTGTTCGTATACAGTATACCTCTAATCTACGTATTGGAAGCCTAACGTCCAGTGCTGCGATGGATTTCAGAGTGTGCGAAACGTCGTTCGATGGAGCGTTGACGGGCTAGTGGTTATGACGTCCGCTTAACAAGGCTGAAGGGAAACTATACCCTGGTAGTGTTGTCTGCACAAACTGTACCCAGCGGCAGGTCTCGAGTAGGTTTGAATCTATCCAGGGCCATATGGGATAGTCACCCTTGCTCTTCAGTCCGTAGCATGGAACAGTATATAAGCCGTGCAAGGGCAAGTAAATGGCGCCATCCAAATGAGGAACATGAATAGCTTGTGATGGCTTCTTCCGTACTTAACAGGGCGAAGAATGATATGACTTCCGCCATGACAGAAAAATCTAATACACAAGAGGATGTAATCTCTGTAAAAAGGCAACTTATAAAACATCCCAAATGACCGCAGGGTCCCGTAGTTCGATTGACAGCCTTTGTGTATAAGAAAGTAGTGGAATTGGACCTACTTATTACTTTGATGTGCTCATTCCACACAATCGGCTGACATAAGAATCTAATTCTGACATGTACTTGTATTTCAAATAAAATACACTGAACATCAATATAATGCCTCAATCACACTGGACTAGTTCTCAGTACGTTCTTGAAAATTTTGCCGAACGGGCTCAAAGGGTCTGTTTCAAAATTCTTCATCATCAGGTGGAAAAATTCATTTGTAATCATTTTGTTGGTGATTCTTGACTGCAGAATATAGATCTATCAGCTATATACTTGAAGAATTTTTCCTTTCTTTCATCAAATGGTGATTTTGCAGGCACTTTTTCAACAAAATTGTGGAAAAGTATTGGTGTCGGACG
>NMRB01005512.1:2922-20763 GCA_002633025.1 Notospermus geniculatus
GAAAGTAGATCCAGGTGGTTCGGTCGCCGCATCACTATCCCACCTATAGGTGGGGGCGCAATAAGATATTCAAGATGGCGGCGGTGATTTTTTCTCCGGGACTAAATCCCAAACCCAAGTCTCGCAATATCTCGCGGGATTTGGTCCCGGTGTTCCGGTTGCGTATTTATAGTCAAATGGTCCCACTCTCAGCTAGTCACGCATAGGATGCGCTATTTTATTATGCTAATTCAACTGCCCTTGGCTTTCAGTTCATGCAAATATGGCTGCAGTATTAATGAAATGGTCCATGGACCATGTGCTCACTCGCTGACATAGTGTAATGACAGAGAGAGAATGAGCGAACATCTGGGGCAAGTCATTCCCAAGTTGCAGGACTTGTTTTTGGCCACCTGGAGCCAAGCTAAGAATCGAATCGGACCGAAATTTGGTTAAAGGTTAATGTCCCAGAAGAACAGATGACCTGCATGTTCAAGTGTAGGCCTAGGCCTAGGCATTTGAACTGCATTGCCATCAAAATACCGGTAGGCCTACCGGTACCACTATTGGGGGGGGGGGNATAAAATAACTCAATATATTATTGGTGATTTATAGTCTGTTTAACTGAGCAGCAAATCCTGGGCAGCCTGTGCTTGTACACTACGGCCGTGTTCGGAAAGCTTCCCCGAGGAAATTTCTTCCCCGAGCTTCGGGGAATGTGAGCATGCCCAGTAAAGACGAAATTCCGAACGATATTTGCTCTTCCTCGGGGAAAGGTACTACTGTGGGTTGCAGGCGTGAAATGTTTCACGTTTAGCCAATCAGCATGTCGGATTGGAAAGAAAACGAAATGCATGCCGGGAGTTTCCCCAAGTGAGCGACTCGGCGAGTCGCTCACTTCGGCCAGGCTCGAGGAAGCCTTGGCAGCCTGCCAAATACCTTACCGAACGCTCTCCCGTTTCCCCGAGCCTCCCCGAGGAAGCTTTCCGAACACGCTATACATAAAAGTCCGTGCTCAGCACGGGCTTTTTGCGTTTACACCTATGAATCGCCGTGTCTAAATAAAGCCCGGGCTTTTCAAACCCATGTCGCATAAGCCCTGTTTACACTACATATAGAAATCCCCGGAAATGACGTCCTGAAGACAATGGAAAGGCCTGATACGACCTACGGGAGACCCCGTGCAGTGTGTGAATCCTTGTGATTGCTGTGAAATGCGAGGTATACCGGCAACTTTTCGTTTGATTTGGTGGAACATACATTTTCCACCAAAGCGACGGACAATTGTTTGTGGACCAAGCATTATATAAACAAACGTGAGACTGAAGCAAGGAAATCGCTGCAAGAGATAGACATTGGGCCATCAAGTACCCAAGTAGTTTGTTACAACGTACACTCGGCCCCAGTGTGTATCCGACGTCCCGGTCTCCTACACCAAACTCCTCACAGCGCCACCTATCTCCATTCTTCCGATATAGTGACACTGCACCCAAACCGGTGCTATTTGCGCGGAGGACTTAGCAGACGACGTGAACAAAACACACCGAAATAAGGATTTTTGTGCATGTCAACAACTGAATCGACATGTATTAGCCCTCTTAGATTAGTAACTTCTATAACAACAGTTAAAAATGTGATCTAGGCCTAGGCAGGGGTTGAAAACGAATGTTTTATCAAGTCACTTTTCCCCATGCATCGCTGTGTACAAAAATGTACAGCCGCATACAGCTCGATTAAATGTCTAAATGTTCGGTTATTCGGGCCTAAGAAACTTACCTGCGTCATCCATTCGTTCACGTGTGTTTCGAATATAATATCCATTTAGATTATACAAGACAAAACCTCCTGATTAAATGAAAATCGTTCGAAATGATGGTTGAAGCGAGGGCACACACGATGTTTACATAAACTTGCAAATACACGTGCTCTACGATATGTACGCCTTCCCATTGGTTCACAGATTCAGTAGCATCTAAAACGTGGCAGGATTTAGATGGAACACCGAGCCCCATCACCGCCTTTCTCGTAAAATAGTTCCAAGAATAATAGCTCATTCTAGCGAGATTTTTTGCTGTTTTCCACAACTTTTCAACTGTGTGACTTTGTTTTACGTCTACCTAAACAATGTTGCCAATATTTTGGTATAAAATTGGCGAATAAAAGTTTTAACAAGATTCTTGTAAAACCGGAGAAGTATTGGTTCCAGAGACGTTAGTGGAGCCATCATAAAATGCGGAACGGAACTAACGGCGATTGGAACGTAGTGAGTTTAAGAAACCACACGTTAACGCTAACGCTAACGTTAATGACATCATTTTGACGTCACATCGAATGAATTCGTTGTGTTTCTTCTGGGGTGACGTCATTTTGACGTAATTAGCGTTAGCGTTAACGTTTGGTCTCTTAAACTCACTATTATTGATGAAATTCATTTGAAAAATCATTACCGTAGAATGTTACCGTATAGGCCTACAATATTTTGGTTCCCGAAGCCATCGCTAGGGCTAGAAGGCTTCGGCTCTGGCTGCCATTTTATTGCTGACATCATCGTAACGGTCCATTTAAGGTAAAATTTCATTCTCGTCCAGTCTAAAAAACGGCGATGATTTTGAGCTTTTTGGTGCAGATCTGCAACACATACAAACATTATCATCGAGAAAGTTCCTCGGTGTTGCCATTCCGCGCGGTTCGGCATGTTTGATAACATTTATATCCACGTGGTCACCGGCATTCCATTCTAAAAATATCCCGTGTGATGTTAACATAACGGTCCGCGCATGCGCCCTGTGATCCGCGACGAATTTTTGTCGCGAAAACGGCAGCCAGAGCCGAAGCCTTCTAGCCCTAGCGGTGGCTTCGGGAACCAAAATTGGCCTACATGTACAGGGTGGACCAAAAAAACCCACAAGCATACTTCCATCACCCTCAAAAATATTTCTATAAGAAAAATAAGACCAAGATACATGTATACCTCGATTCGGTCCAGTAGTTTTTACTTCCACAGCCATTTTTTGTGAACCAAAGTAACTAACTTACCCATGAACCGCGAATTCACCATGATTGATAAAGGAGACTAGTTTGATTTTCATGTTCTCCATGTACCTGTACTTCATAGTATTTTGCTCGACCTTCCACAGGATAATCCTTTTGTCAGTAACAAGGCTACGCTGTTTTGTATGCTCTTGATTGTTCTGTATGAAACAATTCACCAAAGGGTCTCTCCCTTGCTAGGACTGTAGTTTGTCCAATTTTTAATGTTTGTCGTGCTCTAGTAATGCAGGATCAAAGCTGCTGTTTCCCTCCATCCAGCGGATAATATCTGAAGAGAGGGTACCCTGCTAAACTGATTTCAAATGGCGTTATGAAAGCGAAATCAACTGACATACACACCTTAAGAACACCAAAGGAAAATATTTCTAACAGTGGTAATATTTGTTTTGTCCATACGTATAACCCATCCAACTTGAATATGCACCATGTTATCACTGGAACCATTGATTTTCTTGAGCAGGATCGTCATCTTGAAAACATGCTACAAAATACCAAAATTATCAATGCCAATAGGCAACCACCCAGTTTGAAGAGAATCCTGACAAAAGCATGTGGAAAGAACGCACAAAACTCACAATAAGTTCTGTTTTGTTTGAACACACGTACAGTGTATATCTTATTTCGCACAAAAATTCCTCAAATATTGACCTAATATACACACTCTAATGATTATATAGTATGCGAGGCCTACACTTCAGTATGTGAGTATTGTATTATGATACTGTAGTATATAAGAATATAAGAGTAAATGAAAACTATATGCATTGTATCACAACATCGGAAAAAACTTCTCATAGATGAGTCGGGTGACAATTTACAAAAGTATAGTGCGGTATGCTATGTATTCACATAGGATTTTTTTGCTAAAATTGATTATGGTTCCCGATCATCAAGATCGGGAACCATATTGTTTTTGGTCATGGTGTCTGTGTGTGTATCTGTGTGTCTGTATGTCTGTGTGTCTGTGTGTGTGTCCGTCTGTCACGCCTTATCTTATCTCCTTCAACAGCTACAGTCCTGGTAACCCATCCTACCCCTAGGTTTGTCAACCTGGGCAATCCAATGAGCTAATCATTTTCAACATCAGATTCCTCCATCATGATGCAATCAACATATCAGACATGATATTTTGTCCGTCACGCTTTTATCCGATGTCATAAATCGGCTCCTTTAGCACCTAGAGCAACAGAAACAAGTTCTACCCTTAGGTTTTCATACCCTAGGAATCGAATGGACTGATTACTTTTGATCTGAGATGTAGGGGTCATGGTGATATCGATATCACAAATTTGATATTTTGAGATAACTTGCCATATTGTCAATTTAGCAACATGAAACAAGCCTTAGTTCATGCCTGCTTATCCAAGGACTGGATTGTGTTAAAATTCTCACCCTCACGTGTCTGGGTGATTGAAATATCATGATATTTTGATATATCAAACTTGATAATTTGAAATATCTCTGCCTGTGGTAGAGATAGAGGCATGATATCACCCATACGTAGGTTATCGATGATGCCCATTTCGATTATGCAACGACCTTGATGATCAGAGGTCAAGGTCAAACTTGATAATTTGAAATATCTTTGTCTGTGGTAGCTGATAGCACCCATACTTAGGTTGTTGGGGATGCCCATTTCGATTGTGCAATGACCCTGATGATCATAGGTCAAGGTCAAGGTCAGAGGTCAGAGGTCAAGGTCAAACTTGACAATTTCAAATATCTCTGCCTGTGGTAGCGAGACATGATATGACCCATACTTTAGGTTATTGAGGATGCCCATTTCGATTATGCAATGACCTTGATTATCAGAGGTCAAGGTCAAAATCATACATCATGCATCATACATCATGCATCATGCATCATACATCATGCATCATGCATCACGTCATGTCATGTCATGTCATGTCATCATATCGCATGGCATCGCACCGCACCAAATCACATCACATCACATCAAGGTATCCTGATCTCTGTCAATGTATCCTGATCTATATCAATGTGTCTGATCTCTATCAATATATCTTGATCTCTATCAGTGTACTATTCGTGTAGAAGTACCTCTACAGCGGGAACCATACGACATTTACAATGTCATCTTGTTTTTTCTGTTTTGGTTTCAATAGGGACCAGTCTCACACCAGGTTTTAACTTGAAGAAAGTTGAGAAAAATTGCCCAGAGAAACTAATGCTTGGAAGTTGTTCTATATGGCCCACTAGTATCAACCATGAAAACCGTTTAAAAATTCCAAAGCAAATTTTGAAAAAAATCAACATTTTGTAAAATTTCAAAAATTGACATGTTTAAGGGGGCGGTAGCCATAAGGAAGCGCACTGCAAATGGCGACTGAAAACAATTCATATTTTCTTCAAACAAAAAGGTAGCATCGATTTCATGGATTTCTATGAAATTGCTACTCTTGTTCTACACATCTGAATTGAAAACGATGTGCTTTCATCTTTTATTAATCAGCTAATTAAGCAAACAATGAGACCACCCATTTGACTTTTTCGTCATAGATTTCTCGGCAACAACGCGACTGGGACCTGGCGTTTTATCACCAAATGTTGGGGAATACATACGTGCAGGTGCCAACGTTGAGTTAATTTGCAAATTCTAATTCTTAGTAATGATAATTACGTAATTTGTGCCAAAAATTGGTCAAAAATGAACTTTCTGAATATCTCCCGAATCCTGCTGAATAGTGAAAAAATCTCAACGTCGCGCCCTGCGCACAAATATACTGCTGCCAAATGAAAAGAAACCACTGAAGTGCGATGCCTGATGGACGAGAAAAGTCTTCCCAAAATTTTCACATTTTGGCCAAAACACGCCTCACTTTTCGAAATACGCGGGCTACTAAAGTAACCTCCTTATTGTCATTAAAATAGGCCTATGCGCACGGACGCACCGGGTGTATAAAAGCATTGTGCTGGACAATACTTTTGAAACAGTGCAGGTTTTGGCAACGAACCATGATCAGCTTGTCCTTGACGCCTAATTTTATTAACAATACATGGTTATTCATAAATAAAACGGTTCAACCATCCACCGCCGCACTGTTGACGGCGCTGGAGGTTTCCACTACCGCCCCCTTAAATTTACAAAAAACTACAATTTCATGATATTGATGGGACATTTCATGACATTTCATGACCATCTGGATTAAATCTTTTAGAGAGACCATTTCCCACTTGTCTTTGACTTGCCGAACAATTTTTTTCAAGAAATCTACTTTTTGAAAATTAAAGTTTTTTAAAGACCGTTTTTTAAGAAAAAAATTGTTCAAATTAAATTTGGTTAGTCCAAGACTAGTAGGAAATGATCACAAATTAGAATTGCATCTGAAACTTTTAAACATTAGCTGCATTAAACTCTCTAATTGCCTGTTTCAATCTTTGTCCATAGTCTGGATGTTTGCTGTCCTTGACGAGATGGCATTTCCAGTAATTCGCAAATGAGGCGTGAACCACCTCGAATGCCTGCTGAGTATCGCGCCGTAGCCCACAATTGTGTTCAAGGCAAAATGATGCAAGATGGTGAATAACCAAGTGTACTTTTGTAATTGTTGAACATCCTGTGTTGCAGTAGGCATCCTCGAACAAACCTATCTTCTCTTGTCAATTTTCTCCCAAACGCTTCCCAAAGGCGAAGCATGCAGTAACAACATCGTTAAAGGAACGAAGATCGTTTGCAAATGGTTCAGCTGGATGTCCCTCAGTCTCGGGTTGCCTAATCATGGCAAAGATAGGTTTGTTCGAGGATGCCTTCTACAAAACAGGATGCTCAACTCTACAAAAGTACACTTGGTCATTCACCATCTTGCATCATTTTACATTGAACACAATCATGGGCTAGGGCGCAATACTGAGCAAGCATTCGAGACGGTTCACGCCTCATTTGCGAATTACATGTACTGGAAATGCCATCTCGTCAAAGACAGCAAACATCCAGACTATGGACAAAGATTGAAACAGGCAATTATAGAGTTTAATGCAGCTAATGCTTAAAAAGTTTCAGGTGCAATTCTAATTGGTGATCCTTTCCTACTAGTCTTGGACTCGAAATTTAATTTGAACAATTTTTTTCTTTACAAAAAACGGTAAAAAACGTTAATTTGCAAAAAAAAAGTAGATTCTTTTAACAAAAAATTTTTCGGGAAGTCGAAGACAACTGGGAAATGATCTCTCTAAAATATTTTATCCAGATGGTCACGAAATGTCCCATCAATATCATGTAATTGTAGTTTTTTGTAAATTTAAAGATGTCAATTTGTGAAATTGAACAAAATGTTGATTTTTTCAAAACTTTGCTTTGGAATTTTTAAACGATTTTGGTTAATACTAATGGGCAATAGAGAACAACGTCCAAGCATCAGTTTCTCTGGGCAATTTTTCTCAACTTTCTTCAAGTTAAAACCTGGTGTGGTCTGTCAGAAAATAACGGGGTGCAAATTTTAGACCCCTGTTCTGGGGTCACTTCATTCTTAACCCTAAAAGCTGTTTTGCACCTATTTCTGCTTTAAAAGTGTATATTCTCAGAATATTACAATATATATAAAGTCAATTTCCAGAAGATTTGCGAATATTCGACCCCAACTGAGGTCTTCTTCAGGCTGGAACTTTACAATCTAAAGTTCCAGCCTGAAGAAGACCCCGGTTGGGGTCGAAAATTCGCAAATCATCTGGAAATTGACTTTATATATATCATCATATCGTGTGTCGATTTTTGTGCTTGCTTTCTCTTTGGAAAACGGGCTATAGTGTTATAGAAATCGGTGAACATTTGCACCCCATCAATTTCTGCCCTGAAGAACCAAGAACTGCAAAAAAATAAATTTTAGCAAAAAAATCCTACCGGAGCTGCTTTGTTGACACACCATACCGCACTAGTAGTCTACACGTGGGAATGGATGGACAAAAATGGTTGATGGACGAACAAACGACTTGGAAAACACGTCAGTAAGAATAAGTATAGAATGAGCCCCAATTAACCGCAACCTTTTACCACAAAACAAAGTTAAACAGCCAGCGCCACCGATTAGGCCTGCACCAAAGCATGGGAGATACAAGAGACAATAGCCTGATTCCACTGGCCTCCACATTTTATGGCGTTGCGGTGGGCGGGTGGGAGGCCAGGTACGCGCTATCAAAAAGCCCCGAATGCTGGGCTATTCTGACGTCACCAACGATCGACGAGCTCATGCATGTCAAGTGATTTCAAGACAAGATGGCGACGTTGTTGAAGCACAAGTTCTGGGCGTTCGATGAGAAAATTGTGGATTTTTCTTTGATATCTAAGGCCGCGCCGGCAGCAATTACCAGAAGACGTGGTCATGCTGGTTGTTGTTACACTGGAATGAAGCCACTCCAGGCAAAATGCCTTCGATATGCTTTGGAAAGTCACACTGTGGCCGTGCTTCCCACTGGATATGGTAAATCGTTATATTAATATTTGAGTTGTTGCCTCTCGTCAAGGAATCCTGACAAAACTGTGATTATATGTACACCCCTTAATTCCATAATAGAGGAACAGTTGTCAAGGTATGTCAGCAGTGATACTTCTATTATTGTTCGTCCGTCCTGGGACCATGGCCATGGACATGTCAATTTGTTCAATGACATATGCACACGTGCACTAACGGAAGTAAACAAGGGATTACCCGCGGTATCATATTCTATTTTTAGCACACTTTTAAATTTTTATCCGCCCACACCAACGCCATCTGTGGAAGCCAGTGGAACCAGGCTAAAGAGACAAGGGATTACAATGTCGTGACAGTGACCGAGGTCAGTGACAATAGCGTTTGATAAAGTTTGATATACACTGTGGGCCGTATTTCATAAAGGGTGTTTAGCCTAATCAGCGTACAAATTCTGCATTACACAGGTTAAAGGCCTAGAAAACTATTGTCTGATGTCTGTATGGTGCTACACCAGAGGAGTTTACCCGCAGAATAATCACACGCGTACAACTTTCCCGCGTCTAAGCCCAAGAGAAAAAAGGAAAAGGGGCTGGGCAGAAATGAAGGGTTGTTACAAGTTCGGCATAACTCTGAAACTACTGTTTCGATTTGCTTGAAACTTGCACAGATGATGCTCTGTACTGAATGATTAACAACTATGATGACATAAAAACAAATGCATTACTCTTTACTAATTAGGGAGACAATGGCTGATTTCAGAAGCTTGGAAAGACGAGAAATAGTCATTGTTTCACCTCAGAATTTCACATGAGCCTATGTCACATAAAATGCTAACAAAGTTGTGTGATATGAATTGATGATTTTAATTGCTTTTTGCAAAAAATGCATTTTAGATTTTTAGTTCAAATGCCTAACCTCTGCAAGTTGAGCAAGCTTTTACAAAAGCCATTCAAACCAATGTGAAAACTGACCACAGGCCTGGGAACCACTGATTCACCCAGAATGACTCAATCAAACTATACACTGAGAATACATTTCACACGAATTACCTTCAATTAGAATTTGTTCTGATGCATGACATAAGGGGGTCATTGTCCAACCATTCAACTGTTGGTTCCATGTGTGATGACACAGTCCGTTGGTTTGAGATCTATTGAATGTACTATTATGCCACGCTGTAAACATGGTAAATGCTTGCAATACAAGCTGAAGTACTTTATAGACCAACAACATTCCAACCTGAGGTGATTCATGTGAAGTGTGCATTTTCTACTGTCAGTGCACACTTCCATTGGGTCATTTTGGGTGACATCACTAGTTCCCAGGCCTCTGGTCAGTTTCAGACATGCCAGACTGGTTGAAAAGCTTGCTGAACTTGGAGTGTAGGACATGTGAACCAAACGTCTAAAATAGCATTTTTTGTAGAAAATAATTAAAATAATTAACAGATATCACACCAACTTGTTAGCATTTTATGTGACATAGGCCCATGTGAAATTCTACGGTGAAATAATGACTATTCCTCGTCTTTCTAGGCCTCTGAAATCTGGCATTGTCTCCCTACTTTAATTAGCAAAGAGCAATGCAATTGTTTTTATGTCATCATAATTGTTAATCATTCAGTACAAAGCATCATCTGTGCAAGTTTCAAGCAAATCGAAACAGTAGTTTCAGAGTTATGCCGAACTAGTAACAACCCTTCATTTCTGCCCAGCCCCTTTAAACGATCAGGCAAGCTTGTCTAGAATTTGTCCAACACTTTATTTTGTCTTCCCACACTGAGCTGCTAGTAGGGGAGTGTGACGAAGTCATGAGACGGCCATTGGTTTTTGTTTCAGCACACTTGGTTTATGGAAAGGTTTTGATTATTTCCCCTTTAATATATTCTAGATAGGTCAGCTTTAAGAAACACTGAAGAATGAAATCTTGAAGTAATCAAATTCTTTAAGGTATTTACTTTATTGAAACCCTTAAGCAGTGATTCTTTTGAACTTAACCAAGCGGTGATACTTTGGACTGGAATGTGGTTTCTGTGCGTTCATTTAAAATATGTTCTCAGAAAAGGACATTTAATTCCTTAGGACTTCGTGATGTGTGACTAGACATTTTGACCGGGCTTCTGAAGCCGTTGATTGAATTCTTGGAACTGTTTAGGGGTGTTGCCTTAAAATTTATGAACTTGTTCTGGCTTGTTCTGGGGAGTTCCGTTTGAGAGTCGACTTCGCCATGTGAAGCTCCTGTTCCTGTTTGGTCCGCGTTGTAGCTGCAGACGTTTGCTGGTGTTGGAACCAAAGTGTGTCATTCGGACACTGTGATCTTCCTGGTGTTGGTACCGTGTCTAGGGATACCGTTCGGCGGTTCCTGTGCGTTGTCGTGTATTCGTGTGGTGTCATACGGACACCTGTCGCAGCTGGGACCATTCGTTGGANCTTTCATGATTATCTAGTTCACATTATAAAATATTATACCTGAAGTTATCATGAAAATCAAACAACTGCAACATAATGAAAAATTAGTTGGGGAAAATGGTTCCGAAAGTGAACAGCCCCTTTAAATGTCATTATAAAGCTCTCTGTCTCTTCTACACAAATCCATCAAAACATAGGATATGAAAATTTTTGACAAATGGATGGTTTTCCTGGAACAGGTCGGCCACGTGTTTTATATTTATTGGTTTACGGGAGATGGCATCCAAAAGTTATGGTCGGGTGGTTGAAATTAAATAAAAATAAAAATTAGACTCCAATTTCCATGTATGACCGGAAGAATTAAAATTCTTGCAGAATAAAGTTGTCATTCGAAATCCATCCAAGGGTCAGTTCACAGTTTGTTGAATGCACCATTCGATTCTCTATTATACGATATTTTTCATTTTATTTTCGTTTTTAAAGTTCAATCGCGAACATTTGCCATCATCGGCAGGTTTTTAAAGAGCAAACAATGAGAAGATTTTATTTTCTTTGCCATTTTCTATTCAAAAAATTGGGTTCGGTCGGCAAAAATAAAACAAAATTGGGCCATTTTCTGATTTTATTTTTTTCAGATTTCAGGAAAAAGCAAGTCGGCGGTCCCGTAAACCAATAAATAAAAAACACGTGGCCTTATGATCAAAACAATGTATCCTAAGTGTGTGTGACCATTTGAGTGCCATCAACTGTCTCCACTTGTGCCTGTATGTCCGATCCCTAGATGAACCCAATTTTAAACTCTTTCACTGCCAAAAACGTCGACCAACATTTTTCAACTTTAGTTCAGTAGATGACCATCAGATGTCTCACCAATCGCTAATGTTATTCCTATGCATTCCACTGGTTTCTTTCACTTTCTCTCACTTTGGACCATCACAATTTGTGGTTTTTGTGGCCCAGAGGTGGGGAGGGGTGTGCTGTGGTCCTTTTTGGGGTAAAAAATCGTAGTTTTTTGTGCAAAAAATCATTTCTGGCAAGAATTTTTGCAAATGTGCAAGTTTTACTGGAACAACTTCAGTCATTTTGATGTTTTCTACTGAAAGGTGGGATGATAACTAACATTTTAAGCCTTATTTTGTGTGTGTATCTTTCTTACATGTATTTCTGGTCAATATTTGGGGGGGGGGCAAAAGGGGTCCCAAATATGTGATTTCTGGCAGTGAAGGAGTTAGGAATGTGTTGAGTGACAAATCAAGTGACCTTTGATGGACACCATTGTTACGAAGATCCGATCAAGTCGAAGAAAGCGTGCATGTGATTGGCCGAACATCAACCAATCATAGCGTGTGTTACTTCAATGTTGTCAACCACAGACCACACTGGACATCAATTGATGGTCTTTCCCCTGTCTGTGTGGAATGTGTGGACAGCGTCACCAAGGCGCGTGCTTTTCAAATGATTTCAAAGAGCCAGGCATTGCACAACTAGTGCAATTTTTGGCACGCTATAGACATGATGGAGCACAAGCGCGCACCTCTTGACTTAGTGACTGGCATGACTGGTGGTAATGAATGTATGAGCACCATCGCTCAGGGATTTAGTTACATTTTTGGACAGGAATTCATGACTTTCTTAACCCCCAAATCAGGAAGTTTGGGGCTTTCTTGGAAGTCTAAATGCACTAAGCAAAAAGGGGCTGTTCGTTTTCATTAAGAGCCAGAGTCTCTAACTTTGAACCAGGGGGTGATATATCATGTTCCAGTATTCCATTGAAATTTTTTGTAGGGGTAGATATGTTGCCCAAACTGACAAAAATCACGTTTTTTATTCCAAAATCCCTTCAGGTGGAAAATTACAGCCCTTTTAGGGTAGGGGTAAAAAGGGCCTAAATAGTGACCTTGTCAAAATATGGACTTTGTCCTTCAAATATCTTGTTGCGCCCTCAGTAAGCCTCTTTGATACTTTGGTATATGAATGTATGGGGGCAGTTCTTCCAATTAGCATAATAATTTCCGAGGCTAAATGAGGGCGCTGCCTATAGGTGGCGCCTCAAATCATACCTTTTTGCGTTTTGGGATACATTTGAGACCCTCCCCAGACCTGCGCCCTCAAATGAAAAAGCCTTGCTAGTTTTTGCATATTTGGATACATTGGGACTAGTCCTGCCCAAATTTGCATAAATGGCAGCGGCATAGTTAGGGCGCTTTTGCATAGGTGGCACTCTTTACATTGAAAACACAATTTTAGGCAATTTTCATTTGGCCATATCTCGTGGCGCCCTCTATGAATTTCAGTGAAACTTGCTTTATTGTGTTCGTCCATATCTCTGCTCTTCATGATAAAAATATCTATAAGGCGTTTTGCCTTATTAACCCTCCATGTGCTGAAACGTTCACACCAGATCACACTCCACATCATGAAGAAAACAATAGGCTAGTTCTGTAATGCTCCAATAGGTGGCTCATTTTCTGGTGTAGGCAATTGATTCCAACATTAGGTCAAACACTGGCTCGTAAAGGGTTAAAGAGGCAAAACGCCTTCTAGATATTTTTAGCATGAAGAGCAGAGATATGGAGGAACACAATAAAACAATTTTCACTGAAATCCATAGAGGGCGCCACGAGATATGGCCAAATGAAAATTGTGTTTTCAACGTAAAATGCGCCACCTATGCAAGAGCGCCCTAACTATGCCTCTCCCGTCTATGCATATTTGGAAAGGACTAGTCCCAATGCATCCAAATATGCAAAAACTAGCAAGGCTTTTTGAGGGCGCAGGTCTGGGGAGGGTCTCAAATGTAGCCCAAAATGCAAAAAGGTATGATTTGAGGCGCCACCTATAGGCAGCGCCCTCATTTAGCCTCGGGAATTATTATGCTAATTGGAAGAACTTCCCCCATACATTCATATACCAAAGTATCAAAGAGGCTTAATGAGGGCGCAACAAGATATTTGAAGGACAAAGTCCATATTTTGACTAGGCCACTATTTAGGCCCTTTTTACCCCTACCCTAAAAGGGCTGTAATTTTCCACCCGAAGGGACTTTGGAATAAAAAACGTGATTTTTGTCAGTTTGGGCAACATATCTACCCCTACAAAAAATT
Source organism: Notospermus geniculatus (assembly GCA_002633025.1). NCBI lineage: Eukaryota > Metazoa > Nemertea > Pilidiophora > Heteronemertea > Lineidae > Notospermus > Notospermus geniculatus. The sequence goes on from NMRB01005512.1 coordinate 16,891, forward strand.
TCAATGGAATACTGGAACATGATATCACCCCCTTCTATAAGCTGGTCCACAGATACAGACTCTGGCTCTTAATTGAGGAATCTGAGTTGCGATCCTTGAGAAAATGGATGAAGCTGCAAATTGCAGCGATTATTCTGTACAGCTACAACAAATAATCCCTGCAATTTGCAAGTGCATAGCTTTTTCATTTTCCCAAGGATCACAACTCAGATTGCTCATGTGACGAAAACGAATTCAATTATTCAAGGGACAGCCTTGTAAATAAAACACTGTCAAAACTATTTTGAGTCAAGACACAGTATTTTAATATTAGAAGCCAAATAAGGGTGTGAACAATATGATCACAGCTTGTTGCCAGGGATTAGGACAATTAGCCTCCAGAGACCAACAGCCAAGCAAGAAAGAAATAACACATGTGTGTATTTATTATGGACTTTGCTAAAAATCACAATTAAAATGCCTACTTTATGCCACAGAGGTCAATTTTGTTGATTTTTAATTTAATAGTTTTTTATGCTAAAAATACACCACCACCTCTGATAAAATGCCTTTTAATGCATTAAATGCCCTGCAGAAACCCTGTCACATTCAAAGTATATAATTACTGGTGTAACAAAGTTCAGTTCAAGTCAGAGAACTCGGGCCACCAAAAAAAGAACAGGGCAGCCAAATTTTTTCCAGTGCCCAGTGTTACTGCCAGAAGGGGGATGAGGCTGATCTATCCCCCCTCATTTGCCTCAAATTATTTCAGGGGGAATATCAGGTTTTCTGACTAACTTGATAGGGGGGGGGGGATATGTATCTTTCACACCAGATCTAAAACACTCTCATGTCAAATAGCCACGAAATGTGCCACCAACAGTGGAATTTTGAACTTTGACCTCTGTGACCTTGAAAAGTATAGGTCAAATCAAAAACCTGGGATTTATGTGATGTATTGTCTCATCAGAGGAACCCACCATAAAAGCTTCGTGATTCTAGCTAGCAGCGTTCAGGAGATATGGCCAAAAGGTTTTGACAAAGCGCCCCCTGCAGGCCAGAGTGTAATCTAGCACTGCAGCACTGTTTCGGTCCAGAGATAGTTTTTACCACAGGGCACCTGTACACCAAGTTTGAAATTCAAATTATGAAGGCATCTGGCCATCTATATTACTGTATTCATACAATATTTAAAACATAAATACATTTTTCGTATATATTTATATTTTTCTTATTTTTTTGTGTTTTGTTTTTTTTTCTCATTAGGCCCATTTCTTTTCTTTTTAACGTTTCAATGTTTACACATCGTAAAGGATAGGCCTGGCATGCCTGACAAACTCTACAACAGTGCCAATTTTCTCCACGTTAGGCCTAGCAAAATAAATTGTGTGTTTCTGGTCATCAACGATTTCCAAAAATCGAGGGTTGGACGGTCGGGATTTTTTTTTATTTTCTATTTTTGGGACAGATAATTTTATTGCAGCTACAGGGATTATACATCTAGAAGCCAGGAACAGCCTCAAAAGCTGCTCTGGCATCCATGATTAAAGGCCTAGAGAGCAAAAGAGATTTTGATAGATTTGATGCATTTTTTGAGAGAAAACTTTTTTTTTGTTTCCTGGCCAGTCAGAATTTTTGAGGGTCGGTCGAAAAATTACAAATGACCGGAAACACACAATTTTTTTTCCTAGGCCTTACACAAATAGACACTGTCATCGACCAGTCGCCGCCATGTTTGACCGCATCACTCCTCCTAATGGAGTTACCGTTATGAGCCTGATCACAATTTGGTAGATATTTTTCCATTTAACCTTCCGCTGCACTATGTACTTTTCAAGATGGTAACCTTCGAACGATACTAGAGGGTGTTGGTTGAACCTCGTCCCAAGACCCTCTAGCATGTCTAGTGTCAAGATTGGCACATGCCTGAACTTGTCAATCGTATTTTTAAAAATATTTCCACTTACCCCCCGCCTCCGTATCATCCATTTCTGTAACCTGGCATCCAGTGGCTTCCATGCTCTCCTTGGGAGAGTCCCTCTGCACCTCAACATCTGGCTCCTCCATACAGATGTCTTCACCATGCAAAGAACTCGCCACGGTCCCAGTCTCCCCATCTTTATTGTCATTTGCCTCCAATGCTGAATCAGTTATGCTATCCTCGTGTTTATCACTTGAGGAACCTTCAATTCTATGTATTTCAGGTACCGTTACATCATCATCACATTTTTCACCATCATCACATTCGACGTGTTCTACTTCGAGCACACCGCCAGAGCAAGTTTCGAGTTGAGAAGCTGCCACTTTCGATTCAGAGGGTTCACTTCCTGCTGCCTCATTAACTACATCGTTCTCTGGCTGACTTCCAACTTGCTGTTCATTCAATGTATCACTATCGGGCATGTCGGGAACGACACTAGGACCCAACAAACTCGTACTCTTAGTTTCACCGTCAACGCGCTCTGCAGCACTCTCATCCAGAATTCGCACAATCCCCTCAGTCTGCGTTTCTGACTCATGAAGGGAAGACAGTTCGGCCGTTTCTTCCAAATTTCCCGTTCTGTTTTTGGATTCACTAACGGCATGATCAGCCTCGGCGTGCGTCTCACTAATTTCATCAACCACATCGCCAGTTGCTTTTTCCAGGATTTGTGAACTCGGACATGCATCACTTTGACCGAGACCACCATCTTCAGCAGTCGAATCGGAACAGATCAAATCGGCCACACTTGTCTCTTTAGAATTAGAACCACTCGGACGAATTTCCACCGTTGTATTTTTCTCAAAAGAATCATCGTTAACCGGTCCTGCTATCTCCCTTCCTTGGATCAAAGCTTCAGGTGCTGCCACCTGGTGGTCACTGACTGAATCGTTCTCACCAAATGTAGACGCAGCCGGTTCGCCAGACTCATCGACCAGTGGTGACCCCTTCTCTTGCTCCGATGAGGGCAGAACTAAAATCGGCGAGTCAACCACGTCATCTGATTGGACGAGGTCTTCCACATCCATTGCCTCAATAGAGGGCGCAGGAGACAATGATGGTGTATTCAAATCCGCCATCTTGATTCAAACCATGGTCTAAAATGAGAAAGGAAGGGTTCATTGAGTATGTTTTCTTCACTTTGTTTGGGCCCACCAAACGATCTTCCCAAAGATGGTTTAATTTGCTTTAGGAAAATTTGCTGTTCACGGCTGTTATGTTAGGCCAGACTTTTTTATTCCTTGTTTCTTGAGTTTTTTTAGGAGAAATATTTGAGGAGGGCAGAAAAAAATTTGAAACCATGGTCTAAAATGAGAAAGGAAGGGTTCATTGAGTATGTTTTCTTCACTTTGTTTGGGCCCACCAAACGATCTTCCCAAAGATGGTTTTAAAATTTGCTTTAGGAAAATTTGCTGTTCATGGCTGTTATGTTAGGCCAGACTTTTTTATTCCTTGTTTCTTGAGTTTTTTTAGGAGAAATATTTGAGGAGGGCAGAAAAAAATTTGTGGTTTCCCAATTCGGCAGGTTTGCAAAACAAGGAATAAAAGAAGTCTGGCCTTAGGCAAAAAATAAATGTTCTGTTTCTGGTTACAGCATGCGCCAGCTCTAACCCCTGCATGTAAAGAGATTTTTTTCTTCATTTTGAATGAAATTTGTGATTTCGTAGACCCCTGCACCATCTGGTGTAAAAAAAATAAGTTACAACAAGCGCGTCACTGAAAATCATCTGTAGAATTGCTTTATCATGTCTATCTACTTCCACAACTTGGTGACCGATAGACAAAATAGCTTGTCAACTTACAGAAATTATACAATACATTAATGAAATGGCCAGGGCCATTGTGCTCACCTCTGTGACAGAGTATGAAGTGTGAGTAGCCTGGTGATACACTGAATGGTGAAGGATTAGTGC
>NMRB01005513.1:0-14939 GCA_002633025.1 Notospermus geniculatus
TTAGAGTAAACCCTAAGTTCATTGTGGTCTGGGTTACTAAGGGTTTGATTGACATACGCCCATCGAGCTCCAGATGACTGAAACGTACTATAAAACACGAATCGACGGCTAGGGTACACTCGTCCCAGTGTTCAGTGTTGGCCATAGGCATAAATACTGGTAGTCTCGCTTGGCCAGACGCTATGGGCTCACCCCTTGGGTAAATCATACTCCGCGTCTGGCTCTTTTAGAGATTAACAGTCATGACGACCGCGTGATGGCAGCACTGACGGGTCCTTCGGTTTTCTTAACCTCGTTTCCAGGTTGATAATATGGCGAGTGGTCCACGGTTGTCTGAGCGAACTGTACCCCTGGGGACGAGGTTGGGTTTTTCCTGGAAGTAATTTCCGCGGGAATTATGAGAAAGCGTGGTGATTGGCTGGAGCCCAGTGGAGTGCCATCTAGTGGTGTTCACGGCTTTTGAGCCCCAAAAGTGCCAGTGTGTAGGAGACCGGGACGTCGGATACACACTGGGGCCGAGTGTAAAATACTGGCATATGCCACCAAAAGTGAAGGATCATCAACAGACGGCGCTGTTTGACGAGGGATCTTATAATAAGCCAGTATCACAGGTTAAACGCACCTTTTGAGGTGCACTTCTGTACAGTCCATGTACATAGGCCTTTTTGGTTCAGAGGAAAACAAAATTTGGCACCGCGCCGGGGAAGATTTTGGAACTCGAACAACTCGTGAATAAAAGGTACATCTTTATTGGACTCGGAGTAAAACGGACTGGTCGTGACAGTCAAGGGCCCGTATTCTAGAAGCTTCCTTAACTCTAACGTTTACCTTTAGCTATTGTTTGCAGGGCAGAATACAAAAGCTTAAAGGGGACCTTAGAGTTAAGGAGGCTTCTAAAATACGGGCCAAGGTGTCTGAATAGGGAATCAAACGCCGCCATCTTGAATCAATTACAGTCGGGAACATCGGGAATTATTTTCCTACCAAATGCATTGCGCAACTGCTGTGGCTTTGGTGCATTCGAATTACATTTAGAACACGGTCAAATCAAGGCTTACCTAGGAATGTAATCCGCTAAAATACGAAATTCGTAATTTTGATTTTGTCAATTTCGTGATTCGCGAAGTCATTTTTGACTGCTGCGACGAATTCCCTCAAACGTGATTGAGTATTTTTTTCTCATCATGGTTTTTACAACATGCGTTGTGAATACTCAATCTGAAGAGGTCGCCACCATCGTTCCTCGGCTAAGACCTCTGAAAAGGGCTGGAACCCAGCACAAGATTCTTGTGCTCATCGATTTTATAAATCATTTGATAAAGTAATCGTACCGAAAATTAGAATTTGTTCCAGTATTTGTAAAATTACTACTATTTTAACATTCCGTTGGCGAATAAATGTTTTATTGAGGAATAAAGTACGAACTCTTTCGAATCCCTACGCAATTGGTTGTGCAACGGTAAAAAATTCCTCCGCCGTCGGCAATGCATTTGCATTGTGCAAAAGTAGTACCGGTCTAGCCCTTTCCAGAGTTTAATGTGGCATTGAACTCTGGGTACGAGATTGGTGAATACTGTGCATCAAACGATAATTTTCTACCTGCCGGCGTGGCCTAGGGTTCGATTCCCAGTCCGACCAAGGAAAAAAACACGCTCGCTTGTGACCTTGAGCAAGTCACTTTGCCTCACTTGCTTCGCCCCACCCAGGTGTAAAAGGGGTACCTGGCTGGTAGTGATGGTCTATGTGAATGTTAGCCCAAGGGCGCTGAAATCGGCTGCCGGGACTGTAATACTCCCGGGGAGTGGAGATATGAAATTGGAATGAACAGACCTATAAGCTAGGGTAATAATGTAAAGCACATTGAGCAGTTCAACTGGGAATGCGTTGTACATGTATAAGAAAGGCATCATGTCTCTTCATGTGCCTCCTTATTCAGGCTATTGTCGCCCACAAGGCCATTTTTCGTCGACGACTTTCTCCTGGGTGGTAGGCCCTCAGGCAGTGGCTTGCCCTTCGTCTCCGGCATGACGACGTACATCAGCACTGAGGCTAAGATAGCAAGGAGACCGATAACCACATATGGTATGGACGGATGGAATGTGTCCTGCAAAAAAGTTTCTTGTTCAGTCAGTCGTACTGCAGTTACTTCCTTAATATGGATTCTGAGGGCAATATTTGGATTTCTGGACAGCACAATTGACATCATGAACCCACCGCCTGGACAGCCATAGATACCAAGTTTTTGGTTGTCATGTAGAAACAACATCTTGAATTTGGTATAACACTGTAAATAATGGTCCAATCTTCATGCAACTTTCACTGAATTGTTTTTTTACTCGAACCACTTTTCAGAGAAAACAATCATGAAATGCCTTTCGGGTGATACCTTTAATGTAGTGAACCAAGGCTGTCAGCATTGCATTCTCCATTAACTCTTCACATAAGCGTTCATTATCTTATTTTGCTTTTGAATGGAAAATGAAGCGTGAGAAATGAGATGTGAGCAGCTCATTTCTATTCAACAGCGGCCTTACTCACCAATAATCCAATCTGAGGAGCAAGTATTCCTCCGACTCTTGCCGCCATGTTACCAGCACCAGTCGCTATGTTCCTGAAATTGAAGTAGCTCCTCTGTATTGAATTTGACGGTTATTTCAAAGTGTTACGAGAGTGCAGTAGAGGTCTCATAGATGTCATACATGTAGCTTCGTGAAGGTCCCTAAAATACATGATACGTACTTCAAAGAGCCAAGACCTAGTTTTCAGCACATATCGCAAAACTCAGAACCCAGGACCTACCGCTTGCTGAGTAGACGTGATAACCACTAGACATGGCTGATACTCATAAAAGCTAGCAAATGCTTTTACTTTAAATTTTGTAGTACATTTACGCCTACATTGGACACTGCTGCGCAAATCTTAACGGGAGACATCCGAAAGATCATATTGCCCGGCGGGCACTCTTTGTCTTTGTTTTGATTAGCGTAGTGTCACCGTTGATTAACAGACGGCGCTGTGCGTTATGACACAGGGCCCTGGAGAGCTATTAGTGAGTTTAGAACACGTATGTAACCCCAAAAAACGATAGTTTGTAAACAACACACCCCGAGCTCACGAATTCGTGAGCTTGGTGTGTGTTTTTTAGATACGTGTTGTGTTTTTAGTTACGTTTGGTTAGATACGTGTTCTAAACTCAATGATAGCTCTCCAGGGGCCTGTGCCATAACGCACAGCGCCGTCTGTTAATCAACGGCAACGCTACGCTAACCTAAACAAAAACAAATAGTGCCCGCCGGGCAATATCTTTCGGATGTCTTCCTTTAAGTAGAAGCATTTGCTAACTTTTATGAATACAAGCCATTGAGGCTCTATTACAATTCTTGACTGGTCTTGTGTCTGCACTATCCCACCCCACCCTAAACTCCCTACGCAGTTGTGTACCACGCCCCCTTCGGTTTACTCGCTCTCCACAACTGCTTTACTTCATGGAAGTCGCCGCGGTTGGTCAACAGATGGCGTCTGGGCCTGGCGCGAGTTTTACAGCCTATCAGCACGCTGCTTTCAGAACTGTTTAGCCCGTTGGCAACGGATGTTCTTGTGCTACCATGGCTACGAATCGCTCGGCCAATGAAAAAGTGTCTCAGGCCAGCTTGGTTACCGGTTGCTCGGTGCTCTCATTGGTCGACTCTCCCAGCGCCATCTGTTGACCGAACGCGGCGAATTTACGAAGTTAAGCAGTTGTGGAGAGCGAGTAAACCGAAGGGGGCGCGGTACACAACTGCGTAGGGAGTTTAACCCCACCCCACCCCACTTACCTCACAAGAGTTGGATATGCCTCTGAACAGTACAGAAGGTCGACCTGCCAAGACGTTGCAAGGACACCAAAACTGCATGAGGGCGAGGCCAGTCCTGACCGTCTCTCGACCCTTCATATACCCGGTCAAATCCATGATGAGAATGGTGAACATGGCGATTACTGGGTAGGTCATGGCTAATGGGTAGGAAATACGGCGGCTTATTCTGGAAATAGTACGGGAGCGAAAACAAACGATCACATTTGAAGCGAGGACTAAAGCCCTATTTACACGAGCCGATTTTGCCGTACGACAGAGTCGTATCAGATATGTCGCACCGATTTGTCGGGATCGGCTAATCTGTTTACACGGGACGATTTATTCCCGGGATTTATTCATGCGTCCCTTAGGACCTCGTGTGTCATTAGGTAGCCTTCATATACCCGTGATCTAATCTCGCTTCCTGATTGGCCCAGTCCATACGACAAGCAGCCAATGTCGGGTGAAAATAGAACACCCGACTTCTGCACGCGAAGTCGCACCGACATAAAAATACACGGTGCGTTTTTGTCGTACGTCTCTGTCGGCCGACACAATCGTACGACAAAATCGACTCGTGTAAATATGTACAGCTTTACTCATAAAGCGAGGAATCCAACATGATTTTGCTTTCCGACTTGCTTTGCAACTGGGGTTGGGTTGCAACTGGGCACTCAATCGCCGTAGTGGACTCGCTAGACGTGATTTCCGCCAATGGCGAAGATGTGGTCAATTTCAGTCAGCAATCGGTCGGCGACCAGTATCAGTCGTGTCAGTTCCTTGCAATCGTATTGAATTGCAGGTAGCAGGTTGCAAAGCAAATCGCAACGCAGAAATTCAGCAGTGGATTCCTAGCTTAAAGCGAGGAATCCACCTGTGTTTAACCTGATTTTGCTTTGCGACTTGCTTTGCAACTGGGCACTCGATCGCCATAGTGGACTAGCTAGACGTGATTTCCACCAATGGCAAAGATGTGGTCAATTTCAGTCGGCAATTGGTCGGCGACCGGTATCAGTTCCTTGCGATCGTACATTATTCAATTGCAGGTAGCAGGTTGCAAAGCAAATCGTAACGCAGAAAATCAGCAGTGGATTCCAAGCTTAAAGCGAGGAATCCAACTGGTTTTCAACCTGATTTTGCTTTGCGATTGCTCTGCAACTGGGCACTCGATCGCCGTAGTGGACTAGCTAGACGTGATTTCCACCAATGGCGAAGATGTGATCAATTTCAGGTCGGCGACCGGTATCAGTTCCTTGGGTCGTATTCAATCGCAGGTAGCAGGTTGCAAAGGATCCGTCGACTTACGTGTAGGCCTACTTCAAGACGCTATGTCGACATGTAAGCCCCTTTACAAACACATCTTGGATGTGACTTTCCTTCGGGGAAAGTCAAGGATCTCCAGGAGTCACATGTGATTTTTTTTGCTGTCCTGTCCACCAGACACGTACCTCGTGAAAACCAAGGCAGCGGTAAGCACAGCAACAGTGTTCACCAAACAAGCAATCAACACGTTGAGATAAATGTTTCCGACAAGATCCGCCGAGATTTGAGATTGAATGGCATATGTGGTGCAGTTACTGACAAACCTGAAAGAGATAAAACAATCAAACATATTATCGTACCTCAAGGGAGAATCCGCGAATTTGATTGGCCGGGACGCGTCACGCGAGCGGTGAACATTTTTTCAACGTCTACTGAAAATGTAACGTCCACCGCTTACGGAAAACAAAATGGCGGCCGTTTTTTCTCGTTTGACCGCTTCGAATGTTTGAAGGCACTCGATTTGCGATTAAATCCTATTTTGAGGTTGATTTGCGTATCGGGATGTTTACCACGAATACGGGTGACATTCGGTCTGTCCCCTCCATGGCAGGCGTCATTTTCTTAATTTCACATCGTCGACCGAGAATTAACAGTCTAAGTGCATTTTTTACTTGACCCAAATTTCCTGTGCTTTTAGTCCTTAATTAGCACAGGAAGTGAGGGGCAAGTAAAAAAAGCACTTAGACCCTGTTAATTCTCGGTTGACGTCATGTCACCAAGCTTGGGTGTCTCCTTAAAAATATTAGCATAAGAGTGGCCAAAAACATCATTTCTAGTTTGAATTACATAAAGTTAAAACTACATTCTGTATACGCTCTCCACAAAAGGACCATAAGGAAGTATTGAAGAACAATTGGTGTCCATTAGCTTTCATAATGGGTGTCTCTTGTATAACTGTGTCCATTTACTACATTTACTACATGTACATTACATGTACCTACCAGCCCGTCATAACTGTCATTGTCTGCGATGCATATCGCTTGGTGCGGAAAAGATCCAGGAAGGTGTACCTCTTCTCCGCGGCGGCTTTCGCTTCCTGGCCGACCTTGTGGAGGAGGTGCATATCCGGTGGCGCCCTCCTGTTCAGGCGCGCAACGAACTCGAGGACTTTCATGGCGTCCTCGTATCTCTGCTTCTGAATGAGCCAGCGGGAACTCTCCGGCATAAAGCTAAAAATGTACCAGGAGGGATGAGGCTCGATTCATACGTCAGACGTCGCGTTGCCAACAAAATTTCCTTTCAGATGCCTTTAAGGTGAAGGGATACCTAACAGGTCCGCAGGACAGGCCTAGCGGCGGTCACAGAACTAAATCTATTGTGCGGCAGCCCATAACAGGAAAATCGGGAAATATTCCATCTCTGTCGATCAATAAGCTACAAGTAGTCTATGGTTATGGGTAAATTCCCCACGCAGTTGTAAGTCGCGCCCCCTTCGGTTTACTCGCTCTCCACAACTGCTTTACTTCGTAAAATTCGCCGCGTTTGGTCAACAGGTGGCGCTGAGAGAGTCGACCAATGAGAGCACCGAGCAACCGGTAACCAAGCTGGCCTGAGACACTTTTTCATTGGCCGAGCGGCTCGTAGCCATGGTAGCACAAGAACATCCGTTGCCAACGGGCCAAAGCGTTCTGAAAGCAGCGTGCTGATAGGCTGTAAAACTCGCGCCAGGCCCTGCGCCATCTGTTGACCAAACGCGGCGACTTCCACGAAGTAAAGCAGTTGTGGAGAGCGATTAAACCGAAGGGGGCGCGACTGACAACTGCGAAGGGAGTTTAGGTTATGGGCTCTCGCACAAAAGATTTAGTTCTGAGACCGCCGCTAGTCGTGTGCTGATGTGTAAAATACTTCTTCTGAATCACCTTAATTTCCATACTTACAAGATTGATAGGACCATGAACGGAAAAGTGACGAGTCCGCTGGCCACCATTAGGTGTCGCCACCGTGGAATCAAGTAGGCCAACAGCACGAGAAGGAGGTTGCCAATTCTCCAACCAAACCGGCACGAGATGAAAGGACGCCATTTCGGACCGACGAATTCCATGGGAAGGATGCTTGCAACGGTTGCGATTGAACCTGATGGTGCAAAGAGTATATAATGAAATGGTCCATGGACCATGTGCTCACCTGTGGGTGAATGTACCAGAATCCGAATGGGTCAAAATTTATTAGATACACCTATGATAAAATACCTACCGCAGAATATCCCAGCTATGGCCCTAATCACTGCATAGAGGGGCCACGAGTTGGCCAGGGCACCGGATGAATGAGATGCCATCATGAAAACCCATGAAGCGATCAGCGTCCACTTTCGACCGTACATGTCGGCCAGTTGGCCCCCAACCAGAGCCCCTATCAGCAGTCCAACGAACATCAGACTTGTAATAAGACGAGGATCATATCGCTTCGTGCAAACAAGGCCCCACTGAAAAAACAGGGAGAAATTTGTGACCCGTGAAAGGAAAATGAGTCGGAATGCGCCGGAAGGAAGACCCAAGATGACACCAGAGAACAATTACAGAAACGGTTAAGTCGAAGATTTCACAATGGGCAGACAATCCTGAAATCAACAAATCGTATCTTGTATGTTGTATCTTGTAATATCATGCATCCGACTGCATAGCCCTACATCCTCCCACAGCAGGGCTTTTGTCTCGTTCCTCTTCATACACTCAACACAAAGCCCTGCTGAAATTGGGCCTCCCAGGCAAGCATGAGGCGGTCAGTCAGAATGCAGCATTTTAAGGATGTGAATACTAAATAATTATGACTCATAATAACAATCAAAAATAATAAGAATCTTTCCTGTACATAGGAAGAACCTCTGTGACAAAATTCAGTCAATTTTGGAAAGATGTAAGTGATTTGTAAAGCACAAAACTTTAAGGTCAAAAGGGGTAAAACCACGAAATTCGTAATTCTCCAAGTTATCCTGCCAATACAGGGAGTGCAACTGGAGTGTGGAACAGCTGCACCAGATTCACTGGATGTTCTATTTCAGCAGGGTTTGTGTGAGTGGATGAAGAGGAGCGAGGTAAAAACCCCAGCTGTGGGAGGATGAGCCCTAGCACGAATCCGACGTTTAGTAGACCGGCCAAGACCACTGAGAAAAAAAATCGTGGGCATTTTTTGTTAAAATTGGATAACCATGCAATAATGTACATGTAATTGTAAAGTTTCAGAAAAGTCCGGTCACCATAAAATTTACCAATCACGGATAAGGACTTCTGGATGGAAGTGGAGTGTTTTTTTTATTTACATTTGGCTGGTGTTTGTAAACACAAAATTTCAGCCAATCAGAATGCACGACCATTTCTTTGTTGACATTCTGGAGAAGTTTGTTTACATTTTTTTCCGACAATTCGTCCCCTTTCAAATTCTATTTCTAAATCAAATTTTTTCGATATCAATTTTCTTTAAACGCGATTTTATATCCACATTAAAACTCAGCTGCGATTGGTTGATTTACATGTAGTGTGGACATAAATTCGCGATTTAATGTAGACATAAAGTCAGATATTAATGTGGACATTAAATATGAATTCTGCCCACTCCGGCCTGCGATACACGCAATACGCCAAACCATCATTGCCCTGTTAAAATGGAAATACGCGTACACGCATATACGCATACATGTAGGCTACATGGATGCGTATTTGCGTGTGCGTAGTCCGTTTACGGAGAGGCGCGTCCATTTTTCCAAATGCCAATATATAAAATCCATCTACCTATAAGCATACGCGCCCTCCATAAACGGTCTACGCACGCGTAAATAGCCCTAGCCTGGTTCCACTGGCCTCGACAGATGGCGTTGGGGTGGGAGAGTATGAGGCCAGGTACGCGCTAATGAAAAAGCCCTGAAACCAGGGCTTTTGTGACGTCACCAACGTTCGACGAGTGACGTGATTTCAAAACAAGATGGCGACGTTGTTGAACCGCTTCGATGAGAAAATTTTGGATTTTTCGTTGATTTCTAAGGCCGGGCTGGCAGAAATAAAACAGAAGTCGTGGTCATGGCGGTTGTTGTTACATTGGACTGAAGCCACTCCAGGGAAAATGCGTTCAATATGCTTTGGAAAGTGACACTACGGCCGTGCTTCCCACTGGATATGGTAAAACGTTGTTGCCTCTCGTCATGTCATCATGTCCAAGGAATCCTGACAAAACTGTGATTATATGCACACCCCTTAAAGGGACTAGGAGAATTCACCACGTCACTGGGAATCTCTCGCTGTATGTTTTGTATGGAGCGAGCTTGTACTCTATTATGTTGATTAGGTTCCCAGTGACGTGGTGAATGCTCCATGGTGTGGTGATAACTGATTTGTCTGGGTGCCAGTAATTAACAGATAATTTAAAAGGTGAATTGACGGTGGGAATTTATCATGAAAGACTAGCATTTTGTAATAACCGAAGCTTGAAAAAAATTTCCTAGTCCCTTTAATTCCATAATAGAGGAACAGTTGTCAAGGTATGTCAGACAGTGATAATACCTTAGAAATCAACGAAAAATCCAAAATTTTCTCATCGAAGCGGTTCAACAACGTCGCCATCTTGTCGACCGTTGGTGACGTCACCGTCCATGCCGTCGACCGTTGGTGACCGGTGTAACGTTTTTCAGTGAGGACCGTGTGCCAGTGTGACAATACAATAGATTGACGGAATAAGCGGCGACTTGACAATGCGCTACACATAGAGAAACAGCGAGTCCGTTTCCCAGTGTGTTCCGAACAATAGGAATCACACAGAAAAACAGCCACACTGAAAAACGTTACACCTGGTTTTCCAGTGGGACTTTGATGCCTGTCACATCGGCATTGCAAGAAGTTGGCGACTCACTGAGATTTCAGTTTTTTCGATTCAAGGGAACCGTTTCAAGGTCGTTGTACAAGGATCGATATTACGATGTGTGTCAAGCATGTCAATGATTTCGAACGAGTTTAGAATCCCCGATCAGTGACCAAAAATAAGGTCATCGATTGACAGAATAAGCCGCATTGTACAAGAGGATTTCCATTGTGTGCCTTGGAGTAACGTCACTTCCGATCGAGTAATTCTAAACTTTAGCCTCAATAACCCTCTTGAGTACCTTTAATTTTGTTAAAGGACGCGCAGCAATGGACTGGCTAATTTAGGAGTTGGCTAAAGCCCCAGTCACATATCCACTCCGGGGCCCGTACGGCGAGTAAAAACAGACATTTTGGCCAATTTCTACGGTGCCCAGTTTGATCCAATCTAATTTCCACTTGTCCATCCAGGCGATTTCGGCATAATTCATCTTAGATCCCTGTTTCAGTCTCTAAAATCCACTGCAAGCCGCTGGGTGGGAAAAATCGTACGGGGCCCGGTGGATTTGTGACCTAGGCTTAATTTGGGAGCAGTGTACATGTACGTGTTCACCTAAAAAGACAAAACAAACCCATAAACACACCTTTCCCATGTCACCATGACTACCGTACCTCTGTAACTGCCGACGTGTACTCCTCTGAGAATGTCACGTTCCCACACATCCCTTGTTTTGGACATTTGTTCCAGGTGCCATTGGTCAGCGTGGTCCACGCGGAGGAAGATGGTTCAGTTGACGATCTGAATTCGTAACCAGGCGTAGTGGCCACGGCCAGGATGGTGACGTTTTCCGCATCGTCGACGTCCAAACCGGCTCGTTCACCAAATTCAACATTGGAGCAAATAAATCCGGGATTTCCACCTTCGAACATGAAGTAGTATACCACCAGACCAGAAGTGGTTTCAAGGGCAACAGAGAACGCCAAAATAAGGATCTGTGCCCGGCCAAAGTGGCCCACTGCATCAAGAATCGACTCAAAACTTCCATTTGGCATGTTGTTCTCACCACACTCTGCACCAGCAGCAGCAGCAGTAGGGCTTATGCTGTATCAGAGAATCTATTTATGCCGTGGCTTCTTCCGAGCAACGTTTCCTACTTCTGGACGGACAGGTCACAAAGTTGAGTGTGGCGGTGTTTGATTGCGAGCTCACCATTCGGAACTTCCGAAGGCAACTGCTCGGCAATTTCCGCAGACACTCGCATTTCCCCTCGGACACAATTCCAAGGCGGCCATCTTGAATGCGCAGTGATTGCCTTGAGTTTCTGTGGGTTTGGATGCGGTCGCCTTATCACACCCTGCGCATGAAGGAAATAGGTCACACAAAAACGTTGCGTTATTGATCAATAATTGGCACATTGGGTGAGATATCGGTAAGTTTATATATAATATGCCTCAACTTATCCAGGAAATAAGGTTGGATATCTTAGCAAGCCAAAATTCGGCGAAAATAGTTCCACGGTCGGTCACGTGGGTTTGTTTGATAAACAACATGGCTGCCTTGCAGGGCTCTCATTAACTTTTTCCCTACCTGAGTCATAACTTCCACAACTTTTTTATGGGAGTCAATTTGAGAAGACGCTGGGGTCTTTAGACTTCCAGCAATTCGTTTTTGGGGTCATGACTTCTTTTTACATTTTACTGGGGTCAAATCCAAGGCATAGGCTGGTCTGAGCCTGGGAGGTGCACATTTTTGCAAAAAGCGGAACTCCTCTTGCAACGTAGGCATGAAAGTTCACAGTATGCTGAAGAGTAACAAAGGTGTGCTCCGGAGGTGCGTTTTTGAGACTTCAGAGTTCTTTATATTGGCGTACATGCGTAATAGACGCTATACGCAGGCTTGATGAAAGCCCTGAATCCCTCTCTGAACAATAAAACCACTTACCACCGGTGTAAAGTTTTCCAGTGTGCTGCTATGAATCTACTACACTAGTTTTTACTATCAAATAATGTTCCAGGTGTATGATAATGAACCACAGGTGCAAGTTTTACTGTCGTCTCATGCGCATCATCCCAAGATCCTCGTGGCATCTTTTATTGCTCACGACTGCTCATTACAAAACCCTCAGACTATCTTCGGACAGGTAACAGGTTTATTACAATGGATCAGTGCATTTTGTAGACTAGACCAGTTCCAGCTGGTCCCTCCAGGTGGCAGTAGTGCTCACCGGGAAGGGACCAGCCCTGACGAAGTATTGTCCTAAGCTGCTTTTCCACGAGGCGTTCGCGGACGCTAAAGGGAAATACCTTGGATCGATTTTTTCCACCAGCGCCCGGAAACGTCTTGTGGAAAAGCAGCTTAATCACATCCGGGTACCCGCGACCTGAGCCAGGACGCGAATACCCGGATGTAATTCATACACAGAGCTCTTCGTTAAGTCAGAGCATCGGTCCAGCTCCTATATATGTCGCAGGAACGGTGATAAAAATACAGGAGATTATTAAAATGTAAATAATTATGTGTCATAAAGCTTGATAAGACTAATTTGAGACATTGTTCAGTTTTTTATTGCGGTACGCTAAGAAATACTCATTGCGCGTTTTAGTCAACGTCTGTGTGTGAGCGCCACCTGTGGCGACATGTTGGAAACCTTAGCATGGCAGAATGAATACGTCCCGGGCCAGACTCTGATCCAAGCGTAGTTAGCGGAGCGAGATCAGAGGCTGGCGGTGCGAGACTAGTATCTGTAGACTCTGGGTTTTTTTTGGTTAGTAGTTCCAATTATCTGATTAGGGTTCGTTACATCAAGGTAATTTATCGCGGTTAAGCGGAGGGTACAAAGGTAAACATTTTGCCAGAGTCATGGTCAGAAGCCCTGTGTACACTAGGTCGGTTTACATATCAACAAATTCCCTGCAACACTGTTGGTCAACATCAAAAATATGATACTCTCTCACGAAAAAGGTTTTCATCACGGTGGGAACGTTTACACCGAGGTGGAAACGTTTTCACCGCGGTGAGAACTTCTAAAGATTTTACAAACCCCCAAGAAAAATAATCAAACATCGGAAAAAAATGGAAATGCAAATATTTTTTCATCAATGAGCTCTATGGGCCACCGTACTACTAGTCTCGCTTGGCCAGACGCTACGGGCTCACCCCTTCAGTAAATCACACTCCGCGTCTGGCTCTTTTAGAGATTAACAGTCGTGAAGACCATTGTTACAACAGAAGGCGCTCCTGCCTCGCACCAATCGGTTACGCTGTGCTCACAGGATTGTGGGAAACCAAGATGGCGCCGGGTGATTGACAGCGAACTACTTGGCTTGGCTGATCATGTGATCCCTCCAAGATCCCCGTAGTTACTAGGATCAAAATACCTACAAACCTCGCTTATTATGATAGTTGTTACTTGCCATACAATTATTCACAAAAAATCTGTAAGCGCCTGTATTCAGGTCTCACCACACAGTCGACTTACAGTTACTCAGGGGAAAGTGGGACATCTTTAATAGGATGCTCGTGGCTTCCAATTATAACTACTGGTACTTCCTGATTAGCATGGCCAGAAAAGCCTGGTTTCTCTGGCCATCGATGGTGGCGCTGACTGATATTTACGGTACATAATGCCCCTCGCCTGCTCGCCCTCAGGCCAGCGAACCGTTGTTGCCTTTTGGCTTGTAGTTGTTTTATAGTTGGACGTGAATTCGTATTGGCCCTTTTTGGACCAAACTGTAACAACTTGGGATTGGATGGGTGTGTTCCATCCAGTGGCCTTGTTCGGTCTACCGCAGAACTCAAACTGCTCATCCACAACCGTCAGTGGTTCTACGAACAGAGAACCGCCCGCTGCATTAAAGCGCAAAAATACGTCCGAAGGAAGACCGGGCGGCCGTGTTCCATGGAACACGGCAGCCTGCCCGATTCAATTGAAGATAATCCTTCAGGCGTATAAGCCGAGCAGTGTTTTGACAGTATTACACCTCCACAATCATTGCCAGGTCGAATACAACTGAAGGGATGTGGCTATTGAAGTTGAGCGGGCAGTGTTATTTTAACAACACACCAATAATTAGATTACCCGGGCGTACAGTAAAAGGGGAAAATCCTTCAAATGGTGAAAGCCCGGCATTGTCTTTGGTGATTATGTGTACAATAGAACCATCTCGGGTGGACCTTTTTGTGAAAATTTGTTTGTTTTTTCGATTCCCAGTCGGGGATAATTCCCGATCGAAATAATAACGTGTTGATAGAAAACACTTGAACGCTTGTCCGTAAAAGAAGTTACTTTTGGATCTTGAGTTGAGGTCTTTGAAACTCGGTAAATGTAACATCCGGCGTCCATGTTTCATCCGTAGAAAGCCTTGACACAAAACTTGAATACGGAGAAAAAAATGGTCAAAATCCCACGGTGCACACTACGTTTCGGGCAAACGGGGCTGCCGTGGCCACCGTGAACATAATGTCAACCTACCATAAAACGCTGCGGTGAAATGTGAAATGAACGCATCGCATCGCCGCACTGGAGCACGAACCGCATCTATGTGTCTAAAGCCTAGCGCACATGTCCGACAAAATTCAATGCGTAAAGCTAAGCGCACATGTCCGACAAAAAGCCTTCCGAAATGTATACGTTTACCGGATCCGTTACTGGATTAATATGGGACACACTGATTGACACTTGCCACCGCACATAGCCGTTATTATCATCCGGAACGAATTAAGTAACGCATGCGATATCGGACGATTGGAACATGTTCCATTCATCCGTCAAAAATAACTGTTGCCGTCCGGTATTCGGAAGGAATTACTTTATAATGACGTAATTTTGGGATAACCCTTCGATTTTCCCAGTGAAGAAAAAACTGACATCCGTCGGTGCTGCGAATTTTAACGCATACATGTGCGCGGTGTTGCCGTGCGTTAACGTGCATCCGGTGAACGGATCCGATAAACGTACACATTTCGGAAGGCTTTTTGTCGGACATGTGCGCTTAGCTT
>NMRB01005514.1:0-14932 GCA_002633025.1 Notospermus geniculatus
TGGATGAGTACCTAATACATACTAAAGTTTCAAGCTCCTCCGTTGAACGGTCTAGGAGGAGATATCACTTTCGGACAGACGGACAGCCGGACAGCCAGACAGCCGGACTGACGGCGGAGGGTAAAACAATATCTCCCCGACTTTTTTCAAAAAGCGGGGAGATAATGACTGCACATTTTGAAAATGCTCAAAGGTAAATAATACTTTTGCAGCATGGGGGAAGGTGCCACTTGTTGAATCCACCTCTTAACTGTTGAGTCTTTGGCCCGGTTGCACCAGTCATATTTGTGACCCTCTGCCACAAAACCAGTGTAAAGTCGCATGGAACATGAGCCTAAACGTACTGGCATGACACCAAGAGAGGATCACTCAGACTTCACAATAGACAGACAACACCAAAATTGACAAATGTAACCCTCCGCCACAAAACCAGTCATCAGTCACTCTGAGGTTGGCAAGTTGGGACCAGTGCATTTGTCAGTTGCAGTATTTTGTCTGCCTGTCTGTTGTGAAGTCTGAGCGATTCTATTTCTATCTTTATCTCCTGGTGTCATGTCGGTACGTTTAGGCTCATTTTCTGCGCGACTTTGCACTGGTTTTGTAGTGGAGGGTCACATTTATGTCCGGCTGCACCAGTCACACTTAAAATAGACAAATCCCAAATTGACGTAAACGGGAAAGATCTGCGCACATCCGCCGAAATAGCAACAAGAACCTCGGTCTGAAACTGAATGACGTGACGCAGAGAACCCCACGACAGTGACTTGGGCGACGTCACGTCAGAGTTGACCATTGCTGAATCACGGATTGCGTCACGTCAGCTGGTTTCAGATCGAGGTTCTTGTTGCTATTTCGGCGGAAGTGCGCAGAACTTGGAATTTGGGATTCGTCTATTGAGTTTGAGGTTAACATCACCTGAGTACGACATAACAGTGAGTTGAGTACGACCCCTCTGCACAGGATATTCAACGTTCTTGAGTATGAATTTGAGCATGAGAATAGCTGGTGCAATGCAATTTCAGGTTGAGAATGGCTTAGAGGTTAGCTTGAGCACAAGGTCGACCTGAAGTATGACTGGTGCAACCAGGCCTCATAGTATGGCAAATCAAAAAGCCCTGCTTACCATGACTGGCTGGCAGTAGGATCAGCATTGACTGCATCTCGCAGCACTTTCTCAGCAAGCCTATCTTGTCCTAAATGATGAAGGACTATGCCCTGCAATAAAATGGCAATAGAAGACAAAGTTTCAACCTCAGGGAATTATCTTATGTGGATCTGTTGGGCAGAAACATGAAATCATATTTGGCAGAAAAATAGCGTTAAACACCAAACTCTCTTCAAGTCCTATAAACTTTATCAGTGATCAAAAAAAGTTGTGAACATTTCCTTTCTGAAGGTCTGTGAATGGTGAAGTTTTGCAAACTTGATGAAACACGAAGTACGAAATACGAAATTTGACTTTATTTCCATGATCTAATGTATTTCAGGAGATGGTTGGTAGGCCTACCACAAATATCCCTGTTGCTAGTGCGTCTTCTAGCATATCATGTAAGACCGAGCGAATTTTAATGTATCTTGAACCTTTAAATTTCCACCTGTAGCTATGAGGCGGAAACGAAAGATATTTCAAACTTTTAATATACCGGTACACCGCAACTCTATTGATCTTGCATCATACGCAAAAAGGCGCTCTTCCAGCAGGCAATATTTGTGGTACCAACCATCTCCTGAAATACATTAGGTCTTTGAAATGAAGTCCAATTGCATATTTCGTACTTCGTGTTTCGTCAGATTTGCAAAACCTCACTAGTAGGCACTTACCAAATGTTGTAAACAGCTGACATAGCCAGGATTGATTGAAGACGAGATGTCGTAGAACTTCTTAGCTTCGTAGAATTCTAATTTGTGCTCATGAACACGTCCACGCTTGAAGTGATATAGGTAAGAAACCATCAAACATTTACCGGAATAAAGAAAATATACTGGGACATGTATTAGATAATGGTTGCTGTTTCAACTCATGAAAGTACTCGCTCTACTCATCGAAGAGCTCTGATAGCTGAGTGGTTATTATGTCTGCTAAGAAAGTGGCAGGTCCCAGTGTAACGTTTTTCAGTGTGGCCATTTTTCTGTGTGATTCCCATTGTTCGGAATGCACTGGGAAACGGACTGGCTGTTTCTCTGTGTGTCGCCCATTGTCAAGTCACCGCTTATTCCGTCAATCTATTGTGATGTCACACTGGCACATGGGCATCACTGAAAAACGTTACACCGGGTTCAAATCCAGCCCAGCAATAAGAGAAATTATCCCTGGCTCTTCACGTACATCGCATGGGACAGTAAGCCGTGGTGCCCGACGGGTTTTCCTAGACCACCACAAATATGTGACCCGGCGCAGCAAAATGAGTCGGAAAGACGACCCAACATGTCCAAGGTGACACCAACGGTTTCTTGATTTCAGGATTGTGTGCCCATTGTGAAATTATTTGACTTTGTCGATTTCTGTAACTGATGTCTGGTGTCACCTTCAGTCTTCTTCTGACTCATTTTGCTGTGCCGGGTCACATACGCTTAATTCCAGAGACTCATGTAATCACTTTTCTTAAGAATCGACTTACCATATACGTAACTTGATGTGAAAGGGGAAGCACTGAGCTTGTTTCTTGGACACATGCCATCGCCTCGTTAGGTTTGTCCATGGAAAGGTATAACTCAGCTGCAACAGATGGAAAAGATGAGAACTCAGAAATTACATGGAACATCGCTTACGAATTTTTGGACAAAGAGAATGAATGTCTGCATGGTGCATTCAGTAGGCCCAGTACGGTCACAATTGGGCTAATATACCACCTCATTCATCTTCCAGTGAACTCCCCGTCTGCAGGGCCTGCCTGATCTTACTTTTAGATAACCAGCCAACCCATATTCAAGTGCATGACGATCATGTCTCCTCAATGGAACACGCAAACTTTTCCCATGGTGAAGAAAGTGTTTGTCGCTCGCTTATAAATTTTTGCTTTGTCTTACTTCTTAACACTTTCGCTGCAGGTGGCGTGCAGGGTACGTCATGGCACATGCGCAGTCCGGTGCGGATGACATGCAGTGCACGGCATGCACAATGGTCTGATAATCGACACGCACGGGGCCGTTGTGTCTTCATAAATGGAATACGCACTTGGGAAACATTAGTTTGACCAGGATACAATAGACGGCGATACTTTTGAATGTTTTTATGGTGCTGTTGGGGAGTGGCGCCACTGGAACTGCCACTGCAGCACGGGCGTGGCAGGTACAAAATGGCTGCCGCAGCGAAAGGGTTCTCTATATATCTATATCATTACCGGCGTCGTAACCCTGTTGGATTTTTGCTGGAGGTATGGAGTCCATGACAGGCTACTGTCCACCTGTGTGGGGTCTTTTACTTGGCCTGGCATAGACACTCAGGTACAAGGGACCACGGCTTTTAGTCCCATCCGACGGACCCTGCATTAATGTTTCACAACTTTTTGTACATGCCTTCGCCCGGAGTCGAACCCGCGCCGACCCATTGTACAGTTTGGTAGTCGAGCGCGCTAACCACTCGACCACCGGGCTTAGACCGGGTTAAAACGATATAAGAACTTACCTAGATGTAACCATATTTGAGACTGAATAACCCATGACTGGTGAGCAGCTTGTCTGGGTAATGAACTACGTAAGGAAGACGCGACTTCAGAGAGGGCATGTTCGACTCTCGAAGCCTGTATTGATTCGGCACGAATTGAACCTGAAAACAGAAAAGAATATTTTGGATTTCTATCATAAATGATGGAATATTGGTGGCTTCAAACCATGCTGATAACCCTCTAGGATACACAAAAGGGGGCCCTTTTCAACAAATAGCAGAAAAAACTTCCACGAATTCAGTATCGTGACCCGATCTCAAGTCTCCTAGTCCTAAGGCCAGACTTTTTTTATACCGTAAAGCGAAATATTTTCGCGTCCTAAATGTTCGCGTATGGCCGAAAAATCCCACATTCGCGGGGAGAAATATTCGCGGTGAATCAACAAATAGCAGAAAAAACTTCCACGAATTCAGTATCGTGACCCGATCTCAAGTCTCCTAGTCCTAAGGCCAGACTTTTTTTATACCGTAAAGCGAAATATTTTCGCGTCCTAAATGTTCGCGTATGGCCGAAAAATCCCACATTCGCGTGGAGAAATATTCGCGGTGAAGGGCCTTTGTAAAGTTTTCCGCATGGCGGGGTATCAACGGAGAATGTATTCACGGAGGAAAATTTTGGCGGGCTCCGATGCAGTTCGCGATTTTCGCGATAATTTTTTCCCGCGAACATATTTCGCTTTACGGTACCATGTTTAGCGAACCCGCCGACGTCCGAAATTCCAAAAACAAAATTTAACAAGAGGCCCGTGGGCCTTGCGCTCAGCTGGCTATGACCTGCCAACTCAAGAGGCTGAAAGAGTGGAAATGAGATACAAGTACAAATAATGTGCCTTTTTAATGGTTAACAAGCAAAGCGTTCCTCGTGGAAATCAGTTCAGTGGAAAGGGGTTAATATCACTTTGTGAATCGAAAACCTACCTCTTCACCAACTTTCATGACCCTGGGCCTTGCGGTTGCGAAACGTGCCAGTTTCACGGACGACACACAGACGGACGCCACTCAGTATACATATGACTAGCTCAGCTGAAAGCTGAGCTAAAAAAATATTTATTTTTGACCATTTAGCGAACCCGCCGACGTTCAAAATTGCTCAAAACAGAAAAAAATAAAATTTTATCTTTATTTTTATTCCGACCGCCGCCCTTCCCGCCTGAGTAGTCTAATCAGCTCACGGTACCTAACATCATGAACAGAGCCACACTATGAGACCAATCACAATCGTTGTCTTATGAATAGTCTGTCGTGGTTAGAACAATGAATATTTACTTTGAAATAAAATTTTATTTTTATTTCTTCCTCCGCTCTGCTTGTTTTACAGAATGCTTTTGTGAAGGGAGAAAATAAATTTTTATTTTTATTTTTTTTACGACCACCTCTACAAATCTCTGGAAATTGAAGTGCGCTAAACAAGGTATAAAAAAAGTCTGGCCTAATGGTTAATAAATAATTTCATAAATGGTTACGCCATAAAGATTGCAATCAATTATGTTGTTAGAGTAACAGAGAGAAGTGAGTCAATGAAATGACCAAACAAAGAGTCATGACCCTTGTCACTAAAAGCCTAGCATAAATCGGCCTTGTGACTGAAGCAACTGAACGCAACAGTCGCTATCAATGTATGCGTTCTGCGTACATCGGTTATGACAGGTCATTGTGGCAACAAGTGGCACAATCCAGTCTTCAATCTGGAGTGCGCACATCGGATAGGCAATGGTACTGAATGCTACACGGAAATTGTCGATGTCTTCCGATCGGACTACTCGGGAGTCATGTGATAAACATTCACTTGACCAGGTGTGCTCCACAAACAAGGAAACATCAGAAGTGACAGAAGACGACTAGAAGCAACCATTGGCAACAAGCAGAACATGAGCAACTGGCTGGAACTAGCGGCAACGGTCAGCAATAGCCTTGCCTGTGCACGTACATCGGCCTGCTTCAGCATCTGATCAGTTGCTGCTGGTTCCAGGTAGTCGCCAACCGTTGCCGAAATCGCCATTGCCAGTCGCAAGGCCAATGTATGCTAGGCTCAACTGGAGAGCTGTGCCTGGTTTTTCCAGATTTGGCCACACACTCAGTTTCTGCAGTTTTCAGGGGAATTACCAGCAAATTTGCAACAGCTGGGGTTTGCAGAGGCTGGCAACTGCAAGCTGAAATGATCACACCAGTAAAATATCACAGCAGGCGAGCAAACATTTTTTTACAGCCAAGAAGCCTGAACACTGCTAGGAGAGACAAGGATTGGGCCCCTGTAATCCGAACAGTCATTATGGTTTGCAACTAGGGGTTAGCGTAAGGGTTAGGCCCCCTATCAGTTCGCCTCAGCATCCCTATAGTATATTATAGGGGCCTATTACCCTAATGCTAACCCCTAGTTCTAACCCTAATGACTGTTCAACAAAGGGGCCCAACCCTAATAGCTGTACTTCCACCTATCCCAAACCCAGGTTTCTTGCACGTACACTTATTTTTTGCCAGTCTAATCGACCCGTGTTTGCCGGGCTAATTCAGACACGTGCGTCACCCGGGCTTTTAGACTGGTGTAAGCGCAATAAACTCGGCAATTACTAGTTATCAAACCCGGCGACAGATGGTGAGGTAAGTGTGTTGCATTTGGCGCATGCGCTATAAACCAAAAACCTCGCAAAATTTGAGCCGCAAGCACGACCTCTTTCGCCATGTTTAGTAACTAATGAAATGTAATGGAAATAGGTGTAAGCACGTGCCGATTTTTTTCAAGCACGGGAAGACCCCTGTCTCAAATGAAATGGTCCATGGACCATGTGCTCACTGGGTTGGACATAATAGTCTAATGACAGAGGGAGGTACATATCAGTTATGAGGAATCTGGGTCAAGTCATTCCCAGGTAGGACTTTGATGATTTTTGGGTTATGCCACCTGGCGGCCATATTGGATGTCCGATCGGGCTAGAACTTCACATGCACATAAAGGTCATCTGCAGGGGGCCACATAGCACATTGGAGCGCTTTGGGTCAAGTCATTCCTGAGTTACAGCACTTTGATTATTTTCGGGTTGCGCCACCTGGCGGCCATATTGGATGTCCGATCGGGCCGAAACTTCACATGGACATAAAGGTCATCTGCAGGGGGCCACATAGCACATTTGGGGTGCTTTGGGTCAAGTCATTCCTGACTTACAGCACTTTGATTATTTTCGGGTTACGCCACCTGGCGGCCATATTGGATGTCCGATCGGGCCGAAACTTGGTATTTTTTAAGGTACCCCTCCAATGCATGTTCATGCAAGATATGAAGTCGCTCGGTGAAATAATGACAAACTGTGGCAGGTTCGTCACTTTTGTCGAACTTTGACCTCTGTGACCTTGAAAAGTAGGTCAAGTCAAAAACCCGTTATATATGTTATGTATCCTTATTAGCTACACCTATGATAAAAATTTGGAGATGATCTAGTCATTAGTTCAGGAGTTATTGCACTTTTTGTGTTTTTGGTTTCCGCAACCTGGTGGCCAAACTGAGAGTCGAATCGGACCGAAACTTGGTGTCGTGGGTCATCTGACCTAGGGGTATATATGTACCAAGTTTCAGATCAATAGCTCCAGTGGTTACGAAACGTGCCCTGCTAACGGACAACGACGGACGACGGACGACGACGGACGACGGACCCTGCACCATCGTAATAGCTCACCCCAGTGAGCTAAAAACCCACCAATTTGGGGAGAGGTGGAACTAAGGCTCATGTCTCTGAAGTACTGTACAGGCTCCTGTGTTTACATAGATCTCTGAACTTGATTATTTTCTGTTCTAAAATCAAGACAGTTCCTATCACAAAAGAGTTTAAATGTGAGGAATGCTTTCTTTAACCAATTCCTCATTCAATGCTTTCCAAGGAATGCAGAGGGTGTATTCGAATCCTCGTTCTTGCCAACACTCAAGCTGACCCAGAAGATTGAACCGGTAGAGCTCCATAGGGTTTTATCATGATGTATGGGCGATGTCGTTGATAAAGTATGCTTTCGCTGCTTTAAGAGAGAAAAGCTACGTTCTCTCTTAAAGCAGCGAAAGCATGTACTATCTATGATATTATGCATTTAAGATTGTGTGGGAGAAACACTCAACGAAACACATGGCATGACATGGCGAGTGGAGTCATCAGTGCACAGTATGCACACCACCACCACTGGCACCAGTCATGTCAGTCACCAGAGATTGCATAAAAATGCACAGACCATGCATGCAGGTCTGGCCTAACCATGCTGGCCTATAAAATGACATTAGCTAGGCCTACATTTATGCATCCATCACTTATCAGCAACCATCACCATGTCAGCGGTAGCTAGGTAGTAGGCCTAAGACATGTAAGAGGCCTAACTGACTGACCCACACGAAACACAGGAAGCCATCAAAAGTCAGTTGACTATGGGCATAGGCCTAGTTGTCTTAGATCGGCGTAGGCTACACAGATATTTTCATAGCTGTTTATTTTGCCAAGGCTCATGAGCTCGCTGGCGAGCGTTTCATTTCACTTCACCATGTTCCATGTGTTCACAAGCACGATAGCAAAATGGCCTAAATTCATTTTCGAACAGCGATTACACATGACACCAGTGGTGACGTCACAGATTCAGCGAGCGATATGGGCTAAATTCGTTTTCACGCAGCTTCGTCGCTCAAAATAATTGATACCCCAGTTGATGACGTCACATGTTCATCGCCGGTTAACAAAAATCGCTTCTAACTCATCACTCGAACCCGTTTTGGACAAATTTTCACCCTAGTTCCCTTCAGAATTCTGATACACACCGATCCTGTACGGTTTAAACGCCTGTCTTACTCCTATGAATTCAGCATTAGGTGACAAAGTTTCAGGCAAAAATCCGCCTCCAAGGCCAAAATAATAGACTGTGAAACGAATAGGTAATTAGCAAGCTTCGCTGATTTGCCGCTACGCGGCGGTTGGTTTCCTTGCGTCCAGTTCATGTAGCTGCTGACTCAACTCGAGAACGGCAGTCTCGAACGCCGAGAACACAACCCGCGTCGGGTCAGGAACATGTTCTTCTCAACACTCCGCTGAGTGGGGAGTGAGAACACGTTCTTGGCCCGACTCGGGTTGCGTTCTCGGCGTTCGAGACTGCTATTCTCGAGTTGAGTCAACATCTACATGAACTGGGTCAGCACGAGTGTGGTCAAGGACGGGGATTCGAATACGCCCTCAGGCCCGTATGCACCAATGTGGATAAACCTTAGATTAGGCTTAAACTAGGTTTAAGTATGGTTTAAAAAATTAATCCGCCTGCACCAACAAGGATTAATTTTTATCCGGTGTTTAAATCACAGATTATTGTAAACCTGCCAAGGGGTAGGTTTAAACTTGGATTAAGCCATTTTTGACAAAGTGATCGAAGTGACAAGATGGACTGGATCGACGCTCTTGAACAAGTTGACAATTTTCAATGGCCAGAACGGCTGATTCGAGATAGGAGCAATCCGATGGAGGAGTTTAGAGATGGTGATTTCCACAAAAGATACCACTTCACCAAGGAGAATGTTTTGGTACATGTAATTTTGGATGGGATAGAAGAAGAGAGTACACCCAACTCCAACAGGAACGCTGGCTTTTACTTACGCTACGATTTTACGCCACAGGTCATGTCCAGATGACAGGTTGTGATCTTGGAGGTGTTCACCAAACTACAGTCAGTCGGATAGTGAAACAGGTATCCCAAGCAATTGCTCGGTAGAGGGGTGGGTTTAAACTTGGATTAATTCATTTTTGCCAGAGCATATTACAATGACATCGTGTCCACAGAGTGTGACCTAATCCATTGGTAATAGCCATTTATGTTATGAAATTGGTTCAACCATGGATGAACCATGGACAACTTAATCTGTGGTTTAACTAGGTTGGTGCAGGTTCAAGTTCGGATGATTTAATCCACGCTTAATCCATGATTAGTAAATCTAGGTTTTAGCCAAATTTTAAACCACCTTGGTGCATACGGGCCTCAGTGTTGCGAGAACAGCGTGTAACACAATGCATCTTAGTTCAAGATAGAGGTGCTTTTATTCCTAGAAGGGTTATCAAATACCGGAATGGAACAGCGGGGATAAACTGGCATAAAACAAAATAACAGCAAAATGTTCAGGATGGGAATATCAAAACCCAGAAAAGTCGAACGAAAAATAGTAAATTCAGGCCTTGTGTTTTGAGGTGAGTGAAAAACTGCTCGCCTGAGAACAATAGAAAACTCTATTGTTCTCAGGCGAGCAGTTTTTCACTCGCCTCAAAACACAAGGCCTGTAAATTCTCCAAGATGCAATGAAACGAAGGTGCATAGAATTCAAAATTTTCATACATTCATCAGTTGAGATGTGCTTAAAAGGGGGTCCTTAGAAAAATAACCATGCACACACACACGCATATCCTAGATGAGATCAGAAATTGGATGCACTGATGATTTTCACTGATGATTTTGAAGTCGAAAATCACACACAGGAGGGAATGAATGAAATTTTGCTGGCAGAAATTACTCTTATCGTGAGGAAATTATTAAGACGAAAGGTTGACATTTCAATGCGGGGTTATTTTTATTGGAACACCTGTGAGAGCCATTACCAGCTGTATCATATCATGGACACGGTCAAATTGGGCACCTTCATCTTGAATCACAAAGGGTTAAAATCACTACGCCTTCAGTCGCTGCGATGCTATCCATTCTGCTTGGAGGGTGGTCCAAAGGCAAAGTGACTTGATATTTCATAACAAACAAACAACTCTTCACAATTTTCAGCTGACAGGAAGCCACGGTGGTGTAGTGGTTTGGGCCTCCGACTAGTGGTCAGATGGTCCCAGGTTCGAATCCCACTGGGCATGAGACTTTGGGCAAGTCTCTTTGCCTCACTGGCCTCTCTCCACCCAGGTGTATAAATGGGTACCGTACCGGTCCGAAATGCTCGGATGGTAGCGCTGAATGAGCAGCTCATCTGAGTTCTAAGGAAACCAGTCAACTCGGTTATTGGTCTGTAAAGCCTGGCTCAGGTCGACATTGTGTCTTGAAGCAACTCGTGGCAACTAGCTTTCCGGCGATGGAAGCAACTCAGAGTGCCAATTTTGTCGACCTGAGTGCGCTTGCATCTCCGAGCAACTGCCGGATCCGCTAGTTGCCACAAGTTGCTTCAAGTTACCCATGTTCTACTTTTCGGTGACTAGTTGTCTCCAGTTCCACTCAGATCCGTCGACCTGCGCCTGTTTGCGACTGATCAGTTGCTTGAACGGACGGGGATATTTCATTGAAAATCACGCGACGTATACCGAAAAAAGAAAATGGCGACAGTGAAATGGACCGAGGGCATGGAAGACGCGCTGTTGACATGACCATGCTGTTCGAGGTAACTGCCAGTTGCTCAGAGTTCCTCTCAATCGCTGAAATGTCGACCCGCGTGGTGGTTTTTTGATCTGCGACGCATCCGTCGTGTTGCTTCAAGACGCAATGTCGACCTGTAAGTCCCTTTACTAGTCCTACAGAGGTCCCAACCTCAACACAAAAGTAAATGCAGGAGGAAACCAGAGCAAGTTGTTCACTTCATTACAAATGAGGCAGAAAAGACAGGGACTGATGCTTCCATGTTTTAAAACCCTGACATCATGAGGGGTCGGACCCCTCATGGCTTGGGTCCCAATTCGCTAAATGCCACTACTTTCTGGTAATGCTCCTCACTAAAGTGCTATATCAATCAGGGACCATGCAGAAACACCATGGACAAGTAACCTGATCGCTCAAATGTGAAGACATCGTCTGAAACTGTAAAGTATCTCAATTGGATCTTCGGTCAAATTCACTTTTTCCAAAGCAAACGCCATGTTCCTGATGTAATGAGACTTTGACTGCCTTTAGAGCCAATTGCCAGTTGGTGGTCCTTGGAAGAACAAGAAATGCACACCACAACATAATCCATGACATGAGGCCATGGACCACACATATGAACAATTTTTATTTGAATGAAATCCCTGACCCCCTACATAATATTTATGGTAACTTGAATGTTACGGCTTACTCAGCCTAAAGCTGGATTTAGCTGCACGCGGTATGCGGATTGCGGAACGCGGTAAGCGGAAAGTTCAATGCATTTCGCATACAACAAATCGCTTCCGCCGGGGATTCCGCGGTCCTATACCGCATTCCGCGTGTCAGCTAAATGCAGCTTAACAGAGTCCCCTGATCAGGGTGACCAGTGCATCCTGTAAATTCTCTTTCACGACTTGTTAATTTACAGAAAATACTGGCAGCAGCAGTTACCAGCGGTCCCTGTATATTTACATGAAGAGCTGTATATTAACAGAAAACGGAGGGTACCGTAGTTTCTGTTAATTTCAAATGTCTTCTGTAGAATTACTGC
This sequence comes from Notospermus geniculatus, assembly GCA_002633025.1. Classification (NCBI taxonomy): domain Eukaryota; kingdom Metazoa; phylum Nemertea; class Pilidiophora; order Heteronemertea; family Lineidae; genus Notospermus; species Notospermus geniculatus. The sequence continues at coordinate 12,042 of NMRB01005514.1, forward strand.
GGTAATTATACAGAACTCTGTTGTTACAGTTCTGTAATATTACTGATACTGTCAATACACAGTTCATCAGTACTGAACGTCATGTAGATTTACAGAACATGCTGGTAACTGCTGCTGCCAGTATTTTCTGTAATAAAACTGTAAAAAAATTTTACAGTGATGCCTGTAGAGCTATCAGTGAGTTTCGAACACTTTTCTAACCAAACGTATCTAAAAAACACAACACGTATCTAAAAACACACCACGAGCTCATAAATTCGTGAGCTCGGGGTGTGTTTTTTTACAAACTAGTGTTTTTTGGTTAGATACGTGTTCTAAGCTCACTAATAGCTCTACAGGGGCCTGTGATATAGCGTAGTGTCACCGTGTATCAATAGACGGCGCTACAACTCAGACAACTTGTGCCCGCCGGGCAATATTTTTCGCATGTCTCCCTTTAATACTTAGTATTTCCTGGAGTGGTGTATGTCCTTACACACACACGTACATGTAGTAAAGGAACCACGGAGCACATCAAAATGTTTTTGAGACAAAGTAGATGAATTTGACCCATCTAAACGTAGGTGATCCAACACAGCACAAAAAAAGACACAAAAAATGATAGCAAACATAAAGCCATCTCTGAATTTGCAAATTTGTGACCCGAACCGGCACTTTCTAACCCCTCAGGCCCTTTCTAGCCCCTCAGACACTCAGAAAGTGCATGAGGGGTTAGAAAGGGCCTGAGCGGTCATCAATCAGGCACTTTCTAAGTGCCTGAGGAAGGCCCCAGTTGGGGTCGAAAATATGTTGAGATACATGGATAGGTAGATAAATTTGAAGCTTTATAGCCCTTTTGGGTGTTCTTGTACTGTGGTATGGGGAGTCCACGACAGGCTCTCATGCCTGTGATGTACTTGCCCTGGCATAAACACTGTGACACAAGGGACCACGGCTTTCAGTCTCTCTTCCGACAGGATTTCTTGCACACGCCCTGGCCGGGGATCGAACCCACGCACTGACCCTGTTACATGTAGGATTGAAAGTCAGCGTATCAAACCATTCGACCAGGTATGCAGCCATACATGTCGTGAGTGTTAAGGCAAAACCTAGCAAGTCACATTTTGGTCAAATTTGAGTTGTTACCATTTTTGAACTTACTGGCCCGTATGCACCAAGGTGGTTTAAAATTTGGCTTAAACCTAGATTTACTAATCATTGATTAAGCGTGGATTAAATCATCCGAACTTGAACCTGCACCAACCTAGTTAAACCACAGATTAAGTTGTCCATGGTTCATCCATGGTTGAACCAATTTCATAACATAAATGGCTATTACCAATGGATTAGGTCACACTCTGTGGACACGATGTCATTGTAATATGCTCTGGCAAAAATGAATTAATCCAAGTTTAAACCCACCCCTCTACCGAGCAATTGCTTGGGATACCTGTTTCACTATCCGGCTGACTGTAGTTTGGTGAACACCTCCAAGATCACAACCTGTCATCTGGACATGACCTGTGGCGTAAAATCGTAGCGTAAGTAAATGCCAGCGTTCCTGTTGGAGTTGGGTGTACTCTCTTCTTCTATCCCATCCAAAATTACATGTACCAAAACGTTCTCCTTGGTGAAGTGGTATCTTTTGTGGAAATCACCATCTCTAAACTCCTCCATCGGATTGCTCCTATCTCGAATCAGCCGTTCTGGCCATTGAAAATTGTCAACTTGTTCAAGAGCGTCGATCCAGTCCATCTTGTCACTTCGATCACTTTGTCAAAAATGGCTTAATCCAAGTTTAAACCTACCCCTTGGCAGGTTTACAATAATCTGTGATTTAAACACCGGATAAAAATTAATCCTTGTTGGTGCAGGCGGATTAATTTTTTAAACCATACTTAAACCTAGTTTAAGCCTAATCTAAGGTTTATCCACATTGGTGCATACGGGCCACTAGGTTTGGTCTCATCTTCTTAAGCATATTTCTCAAAATTGGAAAATAGTCGACCTGTTTGGTTTTGCCTCAGCCCTCTGTTCTTGCAGAAGGACGCAAATCCTATCGATGCCCGATTAACATTACATTCCGCACCTACGAATACGATCCAGATCGATCTTTCGTGTGGTTTCATCGATTGTGCAAATCCGGTATTCGTCTGCCTGGCACAAACACCGAATCGATTCATATTCATTTAATATGATGCCCTCTGTCAAGTCTAGGACCATATGGTCAAATTATTTGTTGAGCTACAAGATGGAATGAAAATTTCCAGTCTCCAGTACCTATGGTTCATGGTGAAATTGATATACCAAAAGTTGAGATTTTGTCTGTCACACTTTTGTTTCTTGAATAACTTGTCTCCGACGCCAGGTAGAGCACTAGTAACAAGTTCCTTCCCTATGTTTATGACCCTTGGCAAGATACTGGCATCAACAAATTTGTTCTCCAGTGTCAGCATCATAATGATATTGAAATATCAGATTTGATATTTTGACATATCGGGAGATCTGCCGCAGTAAGCGACTTGAAACAGGTATCACAATATCATTGCTCATCCACGGATGTTATTGCAACTGAAATTTTCACTTTGCACCTGCTTGGTCGCATGATATTTGCTGATATCGTGGTGAGATTTGATATTCAAATTTGATAACATGACACGAGTCAGAATCCGGTGATGGTAGAAACCTAAAACCTTCACCTACACCTAGGTTATCAAGGATGAGCTTTCAGATTACGCAATGACCTTGAAGGTCAGAGGTCAAGGTCAAGGTCAAACAGTTTTAAGTGCAAATCTGCTCAGAATTTCAGGAGAAAACTAATTAGAAGCCCGAATTAAACATCTCCTATAAGTTTAATCAAGGATGCCTGTTCCACTACGCAATAATTCTCAAGGTCACAGAGGTCAAAGTTC